>LBNU01009543.1:10786-30277 GCA_014162995.1 Artemisia annua
TTACTTTGATGTTTGCATGATGTGATTGTTTGTGTTGTGACTTGTTGATTGTACTTGGGTGATAACATGTTATAAGTTATGTTGGTCATAAACTACAAGTAACATCTTTCATATTAGAACAAGCTAAAATGGACATTTGATACAACAAGTAATAAAGTTTTTAAACGGTAACGTATTCCCCCCCCCCCCCCCTCTACGTTTTCACAGAGGGATTTAGTTAAGCACCAGACCACCAGAAGAGTTACGCTGACGTGAGACGTAAACCTCTAGAATTTCAAGTTGGAGATATGGTCATGTTGAAATCTCGCCTTGAAAAGGCGTGATATGTTTTAGAAAACGAGGAAAGCTAAACACGAGATACATTGGACCTTTCAAGATTTTGGCAAGAGTTAGTCCGGTAGCTTAACAACTCGAACTTCCACCAGACCTAAGTAGTGTTCACAACACGTTTCACATTTCGAACATGAAGAAATGCCTATCAGATTGAACCCCTGTAATTCCATTATAGGAGATCCAACTTGATGATAAGCTAATCTTTGTTGAGGAACTAGTGGAGATTATGGATAAAGAAGTTAAACGATTAAAGCAAAGTCGTATTTTGATCATCGAGGTTTGATGGAATTCCAGAATAGGTCCTAAATTCACTTGGAAACGGGAAGACCAAATTCGTCGCAAGTACTCTCACCTCTTCACATACACCACACCGTCGGATAACACACACTGAATTCCGGGGCGGGATTCCTTTACGGTGGTAGACTGTGATAACTCACATTTTTCAGGTTCATACTTAACCATAAACTTAAAATGTTTACCAACTACTGTGAGTGAAATAGTAGTCACTAAAATCTTGTGGTCCATGTTTTCTAACTACTTAAACCTACGAACTCACCAACTTTATGTTGACATTTTAGCATGTATTTCTCAGGTTCGTAATTTGCATGGTTTGGCTTACATGGAGTTCATTCTAGAGTCTCCGATGGCGGTGTATTCATAAAGATTTACTGCATGGACTTCATATTGTTTGATAATATTTTCAAAAACTTCATTTTATTTGTTGTGAAACTTGTGAACTTATTGTGTTATTTGTTTTTAAATAATAAAACGATGTACTTTTAAAACGACTCATGTAGAGTTCATTCTTTATATCTTGTCTTTGTGTTATGAATGTCACACCCCCGGTTACCTTTTCGCTGCGACTTTTTGGGAGTGTGACAAAGGGGCTAGGAAGAAATGCCAGGATGTCCTTCTGAATATCGTACCCAGGTTGTTCCTAGGTAATGCATTGGCCTGGTTGCTATATGTAAAGTAATGCGGAAAAGGATAAGTAGGTTGATATGTGTTTCCCAGATTTTTTGTCGATAAGTGGGCGTAGTATGACCCAATTTGAATGTTTGTCAGTCCCTTTATTTGATACCCTCTAGCGCCCTTTGCTGCTCCCTGAGCTTTGAATGGTTGAGACATTCGAGGTTGTGTGAATGGTCTAAAAGTATGACGTCTCTCACAGGACCATATGGGTTTCATTAGGGAGGTGACGTGTGCAGGTTTGTAAGGTTAGTTGTTGCATGCGTCTCCCTCGAAGGTTTCTTTGTATGGTTTCTAAATGACTGGCGAGTCTTTTTTTCGGGTATTTGTTGGCTCTTCTTTAGGTGAAAAGAGTTGTCCACTCAGATAAGTCCGAGGTGGTTTTTGAGTGTATCCGAAATTTTAGGGGGTTATTCACCAGACATGTTTGGTTTTAGAAACTTGTGCACAAAGGAAAAAATTTATGGATTTTTTATTAAGAAATGAGTGAAAATTGGTTAAAAGTTTTGAGAATCTGCAGCTATTTTGTATCATGTCCCCACAGATGGCGTCATGGTTACGTATGGTATGTAAATCGGTTTATAAATGGGATGGGAATGGTTTTGTTGTTTGGTTTCCCGTGTTGAATGGTAAGGACCAGATGAGATTGATAAGGATCAAGAAGCTCGGGTAACACTTAAACAAAGACCATACTTTACTATTGTGAGGCAGTATTTGCCCAAGTGTGTGAAACTTGTGAAGTTGTGTGTGTTGCTCTCTTTTTATAGAGAGGCTTGTAGGGTTTAGAGGTAAATCCTTTGGGGATGATCAACGGCTGCTAGAAAGCCTGATGTTGATCATCCGAGAGTAGAGAAGGAGGACAGGTGTTGTGCGCTCCTTGGCTCGTAGAAAGCGGTGCTTGTCGTGCGTCCCCACTGCACAGCGTCAGATGGTACATCTTATAGCGCAAGCTTTTATAGTTACGTCGTTATTCATTTTCATCAAATATTAACTCACTGAATAATAAAAAGAAATTTGTAATATGGTGTCTTATGTAAAAGAGTTTGCGGATGAATTTTTTGAGATTGTTAGTTTTTTTTTACTAAAAAAACAAAATAATAATTTTGAGAATAAATGGGTATGGAAGGATATGGAAGAAAAAAAAAAGAGATGAATAGGCTTGAGAATAAATGGGCTCAAATAGATAAAATGACCATAAAGCCCTTGCAACATGTAAATTGGTTCCTGCAAGCTATCATTTCCCAAATTTTAAAAGTTGATATATTGATCATAAAATGTTGTTATATAAATTTGTTTTCTAGAAAGTATTATATGCATTGCGCATTACTAAAATTAATAACTTTAAGTTTAAAGAAAATTATGCATGCTTTATAAGTAATAGATGTATATACGCAAATGACCCTATTCAAAGTATTATTATCGAATAATACAAGACAATTTATTTGATTAGCTATTATCAATTACTCATTCCGTTTCAAAATAACTGACCCGCAAGAAAAATCACTTAGTTAAAAAAAAATTACTATATTCTTTTTTTACTTTTTAGTAGAATGACAATTTTACTTCTAACTAATAAATTAATATATTTTTAAAGTTTGTAATTCATTCAAGAATATTATCATAAACTCAATCAAACTTTTTATATTTATTTATTGTAATGAACAATTAAATAAGATATTTTTTTTAAAAAAATGAACTGTTAATTTGAGATGGAATGTATTCATTACTACGGCATAAGATGCGATACTTTTCTTAAAGGTCATGCAGCAGAGAAAAAACAACCATTTCTCATTTTTATATGAGGTTAAAGTTAAAGCGCGCACTAAGATTTCTATATTCTAAAGTCCTTTTAATCTGTTGGTCACAATGTTATGATATTATGATTCTTTTATATTAACCTCCCGATACAACAGGGACAGTAATTGGTAGAGCACATGGATGAACTATTAATAATTTTTTTAAGCCAAAATGAATATAACATGAAAATTTCGCCATTAAGTGTCTTTTAAAATCATATATCATTTTCACGGCTTCACGCAACATCCACTATGTGTAAATACCATGATGATATATATATTTTTGAATCGCATACACCTTCTTCAACTTGTGCTTCTTCCTCACTCCCTTTTCGTCGGAACAAAACGTTTCGGCTTGCACTTGTATAAACGATGGAAAAGCACTTGGGGAATATTGAAAGGAAAACAAGACTGATTCCAAAAAGAGGAGAAGTGAAAATCAAAATATGTAAGGAACTAAAGAAGGACGTGAAGTGTAGCCCGGGGTCGGAGACTACTACAAAAAAGCCGAAGTCTTCGTGTTGGTGTTGCTTTTTTTGCTCTTGAGATGTTCTTCTCGTGAACAGTTGGTTAAGCCTTTGCTAGATAAAGTCATATGTGTGCGGTTTGAATATATGAAGAAAAAGTATCTAGTAATATTAGTTTCTTGATCATAGTTATTGTGAGAGTAATATCCTCTTGTGCTAATTATGAGTAAATGACCATTTCCTTAAATCATACATGGTGATGATTGATTACGCAAAATGAGATATGTTTTGGTGTGTATGATATATAAACTTAGAAAAACGTTACGCTAATAACGGTTCGAAGGTATATGGTTAGGAAGTGAGTTTTTATTGATAATAACAAGGAGGTTTTTGCCCTCACGTTGAGGTGGAAAACTGGAAATATACTAATGTTAAGCACAAAATTACATATGTATGACTATAAATGAAAAGTAAAAGTTAGACAAAGTAAAGTCTTATATGTAAAAATATAGAGTAATTATAGTTTAATATAAATTAAATATCAAAGCAAAAAACTAAACAAAGATGAATGGATAAAAGTAAAAAATATAAAATGAATAGTAATGATATCATGTTTTTGGATTTTAAGTTGGGCTTTCTGTTATTTTTGGGCTTGGTATTGAATTAAGCTTTTCTGGACCGATTGTTTAGCTCGTTTCATACAAAGCAATTTTTGCTATGTATGTTTTGTTGATGTCAAGAAACATGTTTTCTCAATTTATGGAACTCAGGTTTGGAGTTGATTGTTGTTTGAGTTTTTTTTGGGTAAAAGGGATTCACTCTGGCAAAATATATTAATCACAGAACCAAATAAGTACAATGAAATGTGATAAAAGTATCACATTAATCTAAAGCAACGCTTGAACATCCTACTAAAACGCTTATGACATGCCACAAAGCAAAAATAAAACTAAAAAAATATACAATCACTAAATCACCAATAGGAAACAACCACTTCAGAAAGCATGAATCACCACATCTATCCATAAGCCGCTTCGAAGGAGATTGATGCACCAACTGAGAATGCCTCCTTGAAAAACCTTCCCAAGAAAAACCAAGTGGGAAAAGCCTTGGAGAAGGAAAAAAGAGTAGAGCTCTCAATTCGATCTCCAACGAACAAACAGAAATGCCAAGAGCAAAAACCAATGAATACGAACCCTCCTTAAAAAACCAACCCTGCAAGCGATCTTCAAAATAGGAAATTGACATCAAGAATGCATAAGAGAGTTGGGTTAACTTCCAAACATGCAAAAGATCTTTCACGTTTGCCGTCTTCTTGAATTTACACGTGAGGAGCTTGAGACGAATAGTGGACTTGATCAAATCAGTAACTTGATCTTCAGATTTGCTTCTTAAAGATCCTGTTGTTTCTCTCTTGCCATATAAAATAAGAAGCAACAGCAAACAAATGCTTGGAAACAACACTTCTAACCGACTTGGACTTCGACAATGGAAGAAGAAACTGCACAATAGCATCCAACGAAGAAGGGATAGGCTGTAAACCTGCAAAAACCTTCAAAGAATCCCAAACCTGAGCAGAAAACAAACAATCAACGAAAAGATGATCATCCCGCACAACGGACATTGCAATAGGCTTAGGTCAGTATCACTATTAACATCCTGTTGTCTCAACATGTTTTGAGTTCTTAACCTCCGCTTCATAGCTAACCACAAGTGAAAAGCATGCCGCGGAATACGGTCCGAATTCAAATACTAACTAAACAAATATTCAAATAACATGTCACCCGCGATTGGGTTTGATAGATTGTATGAATACTAACATGTGATCAGGTTATTTGGATATTGGTTTATTTAGTATTTGAATTCTGACCGTAATTCTTACTATATAAGTGAGTCATTAGAATTATTATCGTATTATATTTGAGCGTTTGAATTATAAGAGCATGCTTGTCAAGTTATTTATTAAGTTGAATTTGTTTGATATTTGGATAATAAGTTTGAAGTTGGACCGTAGAACTTATTAAATAAGTTGGTCATTAGAATTTGAATATGAAATTTGAAGATCAATTTGGTGTTCAAAGACTTGGTTATAATCAGGATGTTTGGAATTTGTTCGATCATTGGCAATTTGTTAGTTTGAATTCATTTGTCAAGCTTTTCAAGTTGGTTTCTTGAATTTGATTATCTTTGTTGAAGATCGTTTGAGCCGATTTGTTTGTATGGTTGACCGTTTTAAATATGTCTGTTAACGTTTGATTGTTTATTTTGACGTCATCGGCATTTGTTTTGGATCTATCTGTTTTGGACCGTTTTGGTTATAATCGACTAACAAGTGTCGTAATTGATTAGTTTAAATTAATCTTAGCTGACAATTAGGTTTCTGTAAGGTGTGCTTTCAAATTTTGGTCAATCTCGCCATGTTCTAGGTTCATGCGTTTAAGTTTGNAAGCTTGGAAACAACACTTCTAACCGACTTGGACTTCGACAATGGAAGAAGAAACTGCACAATAGCATCCAACGAAGAAGGGATAGGCTGTAAACCTGCAAAAACCTTCAAAGAATCCCAAACCTGAGCAAATATTCAAATAACATGTCACCCACGATTGGGTTTGATAGATTGTATGAATACTAACATGTGATCAGGTTATTTGGATATTGGTTTATTTAGTATTTGAATTCTGACCGTAATTCTTACTATATAAGTGAGTCATTAAAATTATTATCGTATTATATTTGAGCGTTTGAATTATAAGAGCATGCTTGTCAAGTTATTTATTAAGTTGAATTTGTTTGATACTTGGATAATAAGTTTGAAGTTGGACCGTAGAACTTATTAAATAAGTTGGTCATTAGAATTTGAATATGAAACTTGAAGATCGATTTGGTGTTCAAAGACTTGGTTATAATCAAGATGTTTGGAATTTGTTCGATCATTGAAAATTTGTTAGTTTGAATTCGTTTGTCAAGCTTTTGAAGTTGGTTTCTTGAATTTGATTATCTTTGTTGAAGATCGTTTGAGCCGATTTGTTTGTTTGGTTGACTGTTTTAAATTTGTCTGTTAACGTTTGATTGTTTATTTTGACGTCATCGGCATTTGTTTTGGATCTATCTGTTTTGGATCGTTTTGGTTATAATCGACTAACAAGTGTCGTAATTGATTAGTTTAAATTAATCTTAGCTGACAATTAGGTTTCTGTAAGGTGTGCTTTCAAATTTTGGTCAATCTCGCCATGTTCTAGGTTCATGCGTTTAAGTTTTGTGTGATGTGTTCTATAGTAAACGAACGAGCATCATACACGATGCTTAGGGTCAGTTTCGATCTAGTTATGTTGTGTAACTGATGGGTCGTGTTGTCCAAAATCGCGTTGTAACACTTGCCTCCTTCAATTTGACCCCAATTGAATTCAATAAAATTTCATAACTTTTTCCATAAATACCTGTCAAAACATCAGAAAAACTGTTAGTGTCCAAATTAAACCACAAAAGCTTTGCTCATTCTCTCACAGTTCACTTTTGAAATAAATGAACCTTAAGCAAACAATGTCAAACACTCCATATGTATATAAAAATAACCAAAATGTATGGGTGATTTCTTCATTTTAATTACTTTACTGTCGATATTTTACGACAGGTACACTTCCAGACTAACCGTTTTAGCAATCTGGCAAACTGGACAAACACTTGTAAAACTATCACAATCTTTACACAAACTCAGGTGTCTACAAGGCATTACCAAAACCGACACCTCTTTCGCCTGGCAAACTTTGCAAGTAGAAGACTTCCCAGCACTTGTACCTAAGCCAAGATAACATTTAGGATCACTAGAAGATACTTCAATATCCGTGTCTCCAAATCCTTCTTTGAATTGGTTGTCGTTTCCCTGAGCCAGTGCTTGTTGAAGGTTAGTTTTCAGAATGTTGACCATTGACTCGTTGTATTTTGCTCTGTAGTGCCAGTTCTGGGCTTCATTTGCCACCTGTTTTATTCTCTCCAGAAGTTCCTTGTTTTTACGGTTTATGGTTTCTATCTCAAGGTCTTTCTCCCGTAGCTTATTGTCTACCCCTTTCTCAATGGCATCCAGAATCGAAGCCATGTGTCTCTGCCTTATTTCCCTCATTCCTTTTAGCATGTTCTCTTCCTGTTAAATAGCCAGCGGTACAGGTCAAATTACCATTTCGTATTACAAAACCAAATATAGATAACGAATGATGGGACTAAATACGAACACGAGAAAATTAAATAAAAAGGTAACATTATTTAGTCTGATTTGTGTATGACGTCAAGAACTTTGTTTAACAGCAAAAAGTTTATTCAGGGATTCTGTAAGTCAACCAACTTTTAGATGACATATTAGTGCCATTACAAAAATAAAAGTCAACTGGATTTATTATTAGCCCGCCCCAACTACTGGGATACAAATTTCATTGTGTTGTTTACACGATTGTGACGGAATGCAAAGATAATTATCACAATCTTCTGTGTTATCCTAATCGACTGTCCATAGACAGCCACAAGAGTAAACATATTTGTTTTTAAAATCTCCCAAATATTCTACATATCTACCAAGGTTTACAGTTTACACAATTAAAGGTAACCGAATAAGAAAGACAAACTATGAGATTGTCATAAATATCAAAGATATCTGACAAGAAATATGTCAATGCTCATAATGACTGCGTAGATTGCAAAAGACGAATCATGATTACCAACGTGTATCATAGATTAATTTGAAGGCAGATTCAGAAATTACCTGAATCATTATGTATCTTTCAAACTCTTCTTTGTGTCGATCAAGTTCATTTGTAATGCTATCACCGAAAGAGGACATAATTGATGGTGCTAATGTCATACTTGCACTTGCTGAAGTGATGGATGAGTTGCGTTCTTCGTCATCATATGATAATTTTAAACCAGTTGATACATGGTGTGGGGTTGGGATGCTTGAAGGGCGATCAAACTCGTCATGATATAAGTTTTGATTCAGTGAAATCTGAAGCTTCTTCTGCATAAAATTAGCCTCGGCTTCTCTTGGTCGTTTGTTGGGACGAAAGGCAGGACTATTTTGCTCTCTTGCAGAATAATTTACTAGATCAGCATTATACGCGGCTGGTACTGTGGCAACAATCGTAATATGAGAAATCAATCAATTATCAGATTCATGTAAAGCCAGTAAAGGTAGTACGGTAATTAAATTTCATGATTCTTATGTTGAGACGACTCGAAACATATATGAAAAACAGAAGAATCGTAAATTACTACAATCTTTTGACCAGAGGAAGCGCAAGCAATATCAAAAAACAAAAAATTGTTTTCATTTCAAGGGCATAAAAAAAAGTATGTGCTTTTAAACTAAAGTCCAGAGTTTTTTTTTTTATTGAATGTATCAAGATGGAATTGCTAACCAGCATCGCAAAATGTAAAACGATCAAGTNAACGAATGATAGGACTAAATACGAACACGAGAAAATTAAATAAAAAGGTAACATTATTTAGTCTGATTTGTGTATGACGTCAAGAACTTTGTTTAACAGCAAAAAGTTTATTCAGGGATTCTGTAAGTCAACCAACTTTTAGATGACATATTAGTGCCATTACAAAAATAAAAGTCAACTGGATTTATTATTAGCCCGCCCCAACTACTGGGATACAAATTTCATTGTGTTGTTTACACGATTGTGACGGGATGCAAAGATAATTATCACAATCTTCTGTGTTATCCTAATCGACTGTCCATAAACAGCCACAAGAGTAAACATATTTGTTTTTAAAATCTCTCAAATATTCTACATATCTACCATGGTTTACACAATTAAAGGTAACCGAATAAGAAAGACAAACTATGAGATTGTCATAAATATCAAAGATATCTGACATGAAATATGTCAATGCTCATAATGACTGCGTAGATTGCAAAAGACGAATCATGATTACCAACGTGTATCATAGATTAATTTGAAGGCAGATTCAGAAATTACCTGAATCATTATGTATCTTTCAAACTCTTCTTTGTGTCGATCAAGTTCATTTGTAATGGTATCACCAAAAGAGGACATAATTGATGGTGCTAATGTCATACTTGCACTTGCTGAAGTGATGGATGAGTTGCGTTCTTCGTCATCATATGATAATTTTAAACCAGTTGATACATGGTGTGGGGTTGGGATGCTTGAAGGGCGATCAAAGTCGTCATGATATAAGTTTGGATTCAGTGAAATCTGAAGCTTCTTCTGCATAAAATTAGCCTCGGCTTCTCTTGGTCGTTTGTTGGGACGAAAGGCAGGACTATTTTGCTCTCTTGCAGAATAATTTACTAGATCAGCATTACACGCAGCTGGTACTGTGGCAACAATCGTAATATGAGAAATCAATTATCAGATTCATGTAAAGCCTATTATGCAGTAAAGGTAGTACGGTATGAACAACAGAAGAATCGTAAATTACTACAATCTTTTGACCAGAAGGAAGCCATAGCAATATCAAAAAACAAAAAATTGTTTCATTTCAAGGTTGCATAAAAAAAGGTATGTCTTTTATACTCAAGTCCAGAGTTTTTTTATTGAAAGCAACGTGTATCAAGATGGAATTGCTAACCAGCATCGCAAAATTTAAATGTAAATCGATCAAGTAACATAAGTATATACACGTAACATATGTCAAAACATCTCAGAAAAGGTAGAAACTTTAGATAAACAAACATGAGCAAATAAAGCAAAGCAAGATATTTAAGTTTTGTTTTAAAAAAATAGAAATTCACCATTTCCAAATAGCTGCAACTGATTTGAAGCATTAGAAGGATATCGGAAAAGGTTCTCATCGCCAAAAACCGGGACTAATGAATTGTTATTATTTCCTCCCAGCATCTTCTACAAACGATTTATTTATACAGAGAAAATCCACCTACATAAGAATAATGGCAAAAAGAATTAGATTTCGAAATACCGCAACTTGCTAGTGCCAAAAGCAACCCCCTCACACCATTCAACAAAATTATGCACCTAGCATCATCATAAGATTCCCACACTACATCAAAGAATATGTTTCCCAACACGACCGGTCCTGTATAAAGAATATATTTTGATACCAAGCAATAATCAAGTAACAAATTCGATACTAATTCTGCAATTTCATTGAATAAAATAACCAAATAAGATCCTAATGATAAATGCCCAACAATGAAGATACTGAGCGATGGAACAAACAAGATGCTCACATATATGGAAGTAAATTTCCCCAAAAAACACGATGTGAGTTACAATGTAGCATTATGTATAACTTGTTTGTTCCACGTGCCACATTGTCACAAAACTAAGAACTCACACGGTGTGTATGGTAACAACACCAAAGCCGTGATAGGTGTTTCCACATCAACATAACCTCTAACCACATTTACCCTCACTCGTAACACTTCCACTAAAACACAAACATACACACACGCTGAATCCAAAACACCAGCTATAGCATTAATGCGGCATAGTTTAACGCCACTGTTTTGGATAGACCACACAAAAATTACTACCTACTGCAATAAAATGGATCGTTGACAACCTAGTTAAGATGACTGCACCAACAAGCATGTTTTATATGACTCTTATTGTTAGCTTTTTTTTTTTTTTTTTTTTTTTTTTTTTTTTTTTTTTTACACAGCCAACCTTAACAAGCAACTTCAACTAAAAGATCAAAGACCAATAATAACTAATGTCAAATTATACAGTTTTTAACAATCCTGAGCACTTTGATTAAAGTCGAAAATATTCACAGATAACCGAATAATCTAGATTCACAATGAATTAAACACTCCTTCAAGTTCCAAACCACAACAACTTAAAAACTAATTATCACCACATCAAAAATCTCAATAAACAAAAAACATAGTATTTTTTATGACACGATCGAGGATTAGTAACAATAAAAATCAACAAATTAATTCAAACAACAGTTACATCATATCAATCACATAAAAACACAAAAACCAGACCAAAAAAACCTTAACTAGAACATCAAAACCTTTTTTTTTTATATATAAAAGTAAAAATTGTATACCTTTGATGATGAATTCTAGAGAGAGAAAGAGTTTAGAAAGAGAGAGTAAAAGAAATTTGATCGGGTTTGGTTTAGTGGTTACGGAAACGATGGATGGATGGAGGTTGTGAGTTGTGTGACATAAATATAAATATAAATATAAATATTAATTAAAACCAACTTTTTGGTATTCATCTTCTTCTCCTTCTTATATAACGTCTTTATTTCCTTTTTTATATTATTTGGTAATTTATTTAATTCTGACATTAGGACAGAAAATAATAATACTAGTATAAAGGCGGGCAAATACGTAGAGGAGGTGGGGCCCACTTGGACACGCGAGAGAGACCCAGCAGGCAGCAAAAATTCTGGAATCACGCTTCCCCTGCTGTTGCTGTTGATTCATCTCTTCTTTTTTCTTTATTTCTTTATTACTATGTCAACTTACTTTTTTGCCCTTTACTTAATTTTTTCTTTTTTTTTTTCTTTTTTTGGAAACAAATTTACTTCTCTGTCATAAATTAGAAGAATGCTAGACTCATATAAATATTACACAAAAATAATTTATATGTTAATGTGTCAAAGAGTGATTGGTCTAATTATAGAGAAGATGGATAAAATATAGCAAAATAGACCATTTACTTCTTGACACATCAAAGTGTGAATTTTTATTATGTAATTCTTATATGGATCTAGCATTCCTCTATAAATTAATAGTTGATGTTTCAATTTAATTATCAAGTACTAAAAATAGATAGATTTTGATCAAATTTACCATATTACTTAATATAACAAAATTAGAAAAACACCTTAAATAATTTATTAAGCGTAAAATTGTTATTCTGTAAAAAATAAGAAAGAAGAAACAGTAATAATTATATTTTTCTTAAATTGTGTGTTTTTTATCAGGAAAAATTGTTTTGGAGCGCGGAGAGTATAATTTATTTTTCTCGAGTTAAATGTATGTTTTTAATTTGGTTTATATCTTTTGAAGTTTGAATGAACATAACCAGTTATATATTTTCTAAAAATATATATAATTAACGAGCAGGTTAACATTTACTTAAAGATGAATGAATTATTTATTTTGAGACAAACCAAAATATAAAATTGAATTAACGAAATTAGTGTTTTTTTTTTTTTTTTTTTTTTATTATTATTTTTTTAAAATGAGATTGAGTGGTGCAATTTTTATTGTTTTCCTTAATTCTAAATTTGGGGACCAATTCAATTAGTATTTATCTGCTCCTTTTATTTCTTTCCATATTTGTTTTTGGAATTGATTGTGTGTTTTCTTATCTTGTTTCTTCTTAAGATATTGTTTGTGAATCCACTTTTCACTACAAGATAGTTTAGCTTTTGGATATGTTTGGTGAAATAAACTAAAGTTGAAGCTTATATTATAAGTTGGAAGCTTGAATTAATATTTTCATAAAACTGTTTAATGAATTAATTAGAGCTACAACGTATTATTGTAAAATCAAATAATATTAATCGAATTAAATTCACATATATGTTTAAGCTTTGTGTGAAAATCTATAAGTAATTTGACTAACTGTAAACCATTTATTAAATAAATATACATATAATTAAATTCACATATATTTGAAACGTATTTAACCCCCTATAGACCCGTTTTAAATAACTTTGGCTTATGAAAGCTTATAACTTATAAAAACTTACATAAGTTTGTTTGACAAACAACCTTATTATATAAAGTAACTTATTTTGAAAGCTCGAGTTCGTATAATCGCCCATAAGCCTGCATCCAAATACAGACTTTGTCGCTATAATTTTAAAAAATAATTTAAAAACGTCAGTTTTTCATTATGCATACTTATCAAGTTATGTCATTGTAAATACAATACAACTAAGATCGGTAGAAATCACACGTATCACATGTTATTGAGTTTATTGCTAGTATTTTTTTTTTTTTTAAAAAAAAAAAAAAAAAAAAAAAAAAAAAAAAAAAAAAAAAAAAAAAAAAAAAAATTGGTAGTACTTCTTTTCTCATGCACATGGATGTATGAATAGATGAATGTAATAAGTATGTATAGATGTGTACATATATAATTACACAAAGGTGTAATAAGTATGTGACACACAAGATATTCATGCTTGTGCGGATAATTATAGTAAATCAGGCTAGAAAGTAGAAAAGTAATTCCTAAATACAAGAGGCAATATTGTTAGTATATATAGTACTATATAAACCTTATATACGTTACCTTAATTATGTAGAAAAGTCATAAATCACTTGTATAAAAAGGACACTAAATTACATATATCGCATTAAAATCTCTCTTGGTTATACCAACCGAGATTTATACACAATAAAAGATGCACCTTTTAGGTCTAAAAGATGAACAAATCAGTTAAAATACTTAAATGGATAACCAATTTAGTCATATGTTCATTACTACACGAAATAAACTTATTTTATGAAACAAAATAAATGACTTTTTTACTAATTAGAAAATACATTAATGTGGATTAAATTGTGGTTTTACAAAGAAATGTTTGAGGAAGGAAAAGCATTTACGTAAAAACAAAGAAAATAATGTTTTAGAGCATTTAATTTGATACATTGGATATTTCATTGCTCGTACTAAATGCGGTATAGTAAGTTAGTTTATAGTGAAACGTCAGATAATTGTAGAACATGGGTTTTTCTTATTCACGTTATCTAAAATTTAGGCTCTTTTGACTTGTATATAGCCGCTTTAATAATATTAGTCTTTCAAATAAAAGATTCGCCGAATTTTATTATTTACGTAAATAACATATTTTTCACTAAAAGGTGCTTATTCAAACTTATTTGTGAGCTTACGAGCTTATGTGATTTCGGCTTATGCAAATAAGCTTAAAAAAATGTTAAATGAATGAGGGTAATTATGAGAATGAAGGTAAAAGAAGGGTGGGTGGTCGGTCCGATGCCCAGGGATGGATGTACAACTTTGAACAGAGCACAAGGGGTGTGTGTGTGGGTGCGGTGGGGCCCACTGTGTTTGTTTTTGGCGGGTAAATGCTGCTGGCAGTTGAGAAAAACGACGACCCCACCCAGTATTTTACTTTTTATTTGCTGTTTGACACTTTTGGTGGGTAACTTTTATTTAAATCAAAGCACCCCCCCCCTAATGTCTCATCTTTTGACACTTTTGGTATTTTTACTTTCTTAATCTTTTACTTTCACATTGAAGTGGTGATGTCTTTTCATGTTTTTGAAATATTGATGGTTATGCTTGTGGCTATTTCTTCGTGATACAAATTTGAAGGAAATCGCCAGTTTTCTTATTTTTCTTTGAGTAACATGATGTATAATTATATTTTTTTCATATAAGAATGAAATGTTGTCACTCATAAAGTTTTAAATTGTAAGAGAACAAGTTTTGTAAATAGCGAGTATAAGATCCCGACCTACATAGTACATACTCTTTTTCACTTGTTAAAAAATCTCTAAGCAAATTTTGAGAAATATGAAACTAGACATAATGTTAGTATGCTCTCGCAAGTCAGTTAATTCAAATTAGAAATTGTAACTCAATTTTGACATTAATTATTAGTAGGAAGTAGGAACATAAAACAAGCTAGCAAAGCTTTTATCAAGCAGCTTGAGCTTAAGCTTGACTGGATCGATTCGAGCTTTTATCAAGCTCAAACTCGAGTCCAAGCCCAATAAACTAGCTCGGAACACATAACGAGTCAAGCTCGAGCTTTCTTTTATTGAGCTTTCCAAGCCTTCATGTATATAAATATTTTTATTATACATATTATATAAAATAGCTAAATGCTAATGTGAATAATGGTATAATAATTAAAATTTTATTGTAAAGGGGCTTTTTAAACTCTAATGATCCCGAATGTTTTGTATAAGTTATTTGCTCTTGATTTCATCGCGTATTTTCTTGACGTTATTGATGTGTTTAACTATAGAATATAATATTTACATATAAATTCGAACTTTTCGAGCCGATCTCGAGCCTTATTCAAATATTACTCGAGTCGGGCTCAACCTTTGATGATTAGAGCTCATCGAGCTATGCAGCTAAACTCGGGTCTATCTTATGGTTTTTGAGCTTAACTCAAGTCCTGTCAAACTCGAGTTCAACTTGATTTGATTATTAGTATGAATGTAAAAGAAAGGTTACATTGCTAATTTATGAAAGTGATTGCACATGACCTTGTTTTAATGTTTTATCTCCAACTACAAGACATCATGTTATTGCTAAAATGTATTTGCCCAATGTGTTTGTTTCAAATACTCAGGGACACTTGTACTTGACCTCAAACATAGGGAGGCAAAATGTAAATACTTGTCTTTAAATAAGATAGAGTATGGATCTAGTGAGAAGAATTATTGAAATGAGAAGAGTGAGAAACAATTGTGGCCATGTATTTTAAATAAGGAAGGAGAAATAATAGGGAGATGCATCTATTTTTGTGAGTGCATCTAATATTTGTGGTTGTGGTTTCTTCTCATTCTTCTCATCTTAGTTATATTTCTCATTTGATCCTAACTCAAATAAGATAATTATATTGTGCACCAACAATTAGAAAAACCAAATCCAACCAAACTCAAACCCAACGTTCCAACTCAAGCATCTAAATTAGTTGATTCAACCAAATTTTGGTGAGCCATTTGTATTATTGAATTTGACAAACTTATACATAACAAGTTGTATTAGGTATAAAAAGTCGTATATTACATTAAATTTATATACTTTAGCATCAATAAAGGGTGCATGAAAAAGCAAGGAATGAAGACAACAATGTGTTAAACCTTTTTTTCTTTGCAATAATATAAGAACAATAATACAAATTGAAGAAAATAAAGAATAATATGTTTTCATTAAGACATCATTTTGACTCGTTATTCGGTCGATCTAACTACTCTGCTAAGTTTATATGTTAACTCTAGATTTATCTTTCATTTACGTGGGGTTGTTTGCACCTAACACGAGATAAAAAAGAAATACAATCCTTTGGCGACCTTACCAACTAATTTTACGACTAACATTAAAAAGGTAAATTCCGTAACTATTAGACGATCTCACCAACTGATCTTCCGATCAAAATGTGATTAAAAACCATCACGAAAGTCAAATAACCAAAAGAGCATTTGGATTATATAATGTGAATACAAATGAGGATCCTGTCCTCATTCTATAGTCTATAGCCATCTCTTAAACCATTATTTGTGGAATGCTTACATAATTTTTGGTTAAATATATGAAAAGGTGACAAATTAGAATTTTAATGAGCATATATTTCAAAGATTGTTGGACCCCCAAAATGGTCTCAATTGAATTTCCGGAGCCATCCAATATGTGCCATTTCTTGATTGGGACTTTTCTTTTGACTAAGCAATTTTTATTTCTTGATGAACTTTCAAGTATTCAACATAATGCTATAATTTTTTTGTTGCCATGTTTTCCTTTATATGATTAAATATTGAAAGAATATAACCCCTATTACTCATAATATTCAACTAACTTGGCATCTACATTACTTTTCTTACATATTAGTTGAAAGACTAGTCATTTTTTTGGCCGATAATGTTAAATTATTGATAAATACACGTTTTTATAAATGGATGAAATGGTTATATTTTTCTACTAGAATCAGCCTGCAAACAACTAAAGCCGTTTCATTTAGGTTCTTGGTTCTTTAGAGTGCACGACGAGGAACGATTATAGGTTATATTCGTATTTTCGAAAATCAGCAACTTGCTAGTGCCAAAAGCAACCCCCTCACACCATTCAACAAAATTATGCACCTAGCATCATCATAAGATTCCCACACTACATCAAAGAATATGTTTCCAATCACGACCGGTCCTGTATAATAAAGAATTTATTTTTGATACCAAACGCAAGTAATCAATTCGACACATAATTCTGAGATTTCATGGAATAAAATCCCCTAATGATAAATGCATAACAATCAAGACAAAGTCAAAATTTCCCCTAAAAGAAGCCAAAATACACCATTCTGGGTCTGCGAGTTACAATGTAGGCTTAAAAACGTCTTGTTCCACGTGCCATACGACTAAGAGCTCACACGGTGTGGTTACACCAAAGTCGTGAAGGTGTTGCAACATCAGCATTAAACCTCGACTAACCACACTGAAAACACCGGCTAAAACACATCCAAAACACACACTCTCTACAACGATGATGCGGTATCGTTTAACGCTTATGTTACCACAGAAAAATTCACCTTTATTGCGTTAAACGGTATCGTTCACAGCCTAGATGAGATGAGCAATGCACCAAAAATCAATTTTATCATAATCTTTTTTTCGAAACAGATAAGCAACAACAACATACCCAATCCCGCTGTAGCAGGGTACGGGGGAGGTGGAATGTAGACAGATCCTACCCCCTACCCGTACCCGAACCCCAGGATAAACCCGAAGGTAGAGAGACTGCTTCCAGGAGGACCTCCAGCAAGTAATAACTAAAAAAGTGTCAGGCAATCATCCATGAATACAAACTAAAAAAACGATTAACCTGCTAAACACATCTACTACAGTCAAATAAAAGTTTTTTACAATCCTGAGAACTATCATCAATCACATAAATCAAACACTCCTTCATGTTCCAACCACAACAACTTATCTCAAAACAAACATAGTAGTACTTTATATGACACGATCGAAGATTAGAAAGAATAAAAACAGTTACTTACATCATATCAATAACATAAAAACACAAAAAACCAGACCAAAAAAACCTTAACCAGAACATCAAAACCTTTTTTTTATATATATAAAAGTAAAAATTGTATACCTTTGATGATGAATTCTAGAGAGAGAAAGAGTTTAGAGAGAGAGTAAAAGAAATTTGATCGGGTTTGGTTTAGTGGTTACGGAAACGATGGATGGATGGAGGTTGTGACATAAATATAAATATAAATATAAATATAAATTAATTAAAACCAACTTTTTGGTATTCATCTTCTTCTCCTTCTTATATAACGTCTTTATTTCCTTTTTTATATTATTTGGTAATTTATTTAATTCTGACATTAGGACAGAAGAAATAATAATAATAATACTAGTATAAAGGCGGGCAAATACGTAGAGGAGGTGGGGCCCACTTGGACACGCGAGAGAGACCCAGCAGGCAGCAAAAATTCTGGAATCACGCTTCCCCTGCTGTTGCTGTTGTTGATTCATCTCTTCTTTTTTCTTTATTTCTTTATTACTATTGTCAACTTTACTTTTTTGCCCTTCCCTTAATTATCCTTTATTTTTTGTAAACAAATTTACTTCTCTGTCATAAATTAATAGTCGATGTTTCTGGTTAATTATCTACTAGTACTTTTTTTTTTTTTTTTTTAACGGCGGATTAGTTGTTAGATGTTAGTTGTTAGTTGTTGGCTCGAGTTAGTGTCGCATCCTCGGCCAGAGATACCAACCGCGAGCCTCTCCTTAGGGGATAACCCCACTCCTATTCCCGATTCGCCTGATATCTACTACTAAAAATAAATGGAGAATTTTGATCAAATTTACCACATTACTTAATATTACAAAATTAGAAAAAGACGTTAAATAATTTCTTAAGCGTAAAACTGTTATTCTGTAAAAAATAAGAAAGAAGAAACAGTAATAATTATATTCTTCTTAAACTGTGTATTTTATATCAGGAAAAATTGTTTTTGAGCGCGGAGAGTATAATTTATTTTTTTCGAGTTAAATGTATGTTTTTAATTTGGTTTATATCTTTTGAAGTTTGAATGAACATAACCAGTTATATATTTTCAAAAAATATATATAATTAACGAGCAGGTTAACATTTACTTAAAGATGAATGAATTATTTATTTTGAGACAAACCAAAATATAAAATTGAATTAAAGAAATTAGTGTTTTTTTTTTTTTTTTTTTTTTTTTTTTTTTTTTTT
>LBNU01009544.1:7981-27273 GCA_014162995.1 Artemisia annua
AATCATACCCAGAAACACGTTTGGTTTGATTTTGGAAATTAGGGTTCATGGTACGATTTGGGATTTTTTGATTGTGAGTGTTTTAATCCAATTAAGTTAGTGGGATAGTGTTAGAATGCAGTGTGAATCTTATTACAACCCTAGAATCTAACCAGAAACACAAAATGAATCAAAATCAAAGTTTATTGCAACCGTGCGCTTTTTTTTTCTATAGCCCGCGCTTTTTTTGCGCTTTTCGCTATAGCGATTTTTTGGGTCTTTGCGCTTTGCAATCGCTATCGCTTTTGACAACTAGGATACCCATATATGTGTGGTCTGCTTATAGCTTGTAGATAGAATGTGCTTTGGTCTGACTCTCTCGTTCTCTATTTTTTATATATGTGGTGAACAGATCTTAACGTCTTGAATGAGTACCCAGATGTATATTCGTTTTCAGCATTCAATTCTATCTACAACCATACCTCCGTTTTTGGAATCCAAGCTACCACTGTAAGATATCATTATAAGGGTTCAAATATTTATTTTCATGTGTTGCATTTAATATTTTGATAACTTTGATACAGAGCTCTGAGTTTGCATCGAAAGCCATTGATGTAGCAGCTAAAGAACTTATTGCGGTTGCCACTAACGGTGCAGGTATGCTTTTTGACATACCTTTACTAATTGTTTCATGTTCTGTGCTGCACCATATTTGATCAAAGTAGCAAATGGGCAACTTTTTTATTAATTTTAAAGACTATTATTATATCAAGTCATTGACAGTTAATTTTCAAATAACAGATTTATGAAGCTGTATGCTTTAGAATTACACTTTTGATCCGTCTGAGACTTTTTTTCCGTTTCTTTTTAAGCTATTTTCAGTTTATACACATTTGACCTATATTGGATAAATTGTAACCCAAATTGCCTGATACATAATGGTTGTTATCTGTTTCAGTCCCCCAGAAACAGCTGGATCGTGCCAAACAGTCTACTAAGTCTGCCATTCTTATGAATTTGGAATCAAGAGTATGTAATTGGACTGCTACCAACTATACTAGCAGCAAAGGTATGATTAGGTTAATTGTGCTTATGATTTCTTTGTACCCTGCAGATGGTTGCTTCAGAAGATATAGGTAGACAGATATTGACATATGGAGAGAGGTAAAGCTCTAATATTGCTACTCGGTCTCTATTCTTTTGATAACGTCCTTTGACCTCTATTATCAATCTATTCTATATTTTGAACAGGAAACCCGTGGAGTTCTTCTTGAAAGCTGTAGATGAAGTAACAGCCAAAGACATTGCTTCCCTTGCACAGAAGCTTCTTTCCTCCCCGCTCACGATGGCATCTCACGGAGATGGTAATTTTTCTCTCTTCTTTGGAAGTTTTCGTATATTCTTTCAAATGTTTTAAGCAATCTAATTTAATTTTCTATTTTTATGGCAGTTATTCATGTACCAACCTATGACTCTGTCAGCAGCAAATTCCGTTAATTTTGAGGTTGCTTTCGCTTCAAAGCCACAAAGTTTGGCAGCAGTTGTTGTTGCTTGTTTTTGCTATTTCTAGACAAGAAAGAATAATTCAACGAAATGCCATTGCATTCCATCATTTTTGACCTCGGATTCAATCATGTATTATTCCCTGTAACTTTTTGTTGGAGTTGGATGTTTGTGCAATGGACTACAAACTTGTTTTTATGCGATGGCTGTAACTGTTGGGTTTTAAATGTACACATGATCATTATTTTCAGTGGAACTATTGTTAAGCTTGCATCATATTCGTCACAGGAAGATTTCAGTTTTCATGTCATAAATATGATTTCAATTTCATCAGACCATGTTTCCTGTTGCACTCCTGAATTGGTTATGTGCTGTGCTCGCTAAAATTTTAAAGATCAACGAAAAAAATCTTTCAATCCATTAGCTCATTTGAAAACTTGGAAATGCAGCAAGTACCAAATAGGATCCTTCTAATTTAGTTGATTACTACTACTCGTGCATGCTTTTCCAGGTTACTTGATTCCACCTTTTTTGAACTGCAATTATGTTGCTTACTCGGCATAACAAAAAACAACTATGGAGGCACAAAAAGGCTTATTCATATAACAAAAGATAAGTCTTAGCTAACTAAATACAAACATAAATAAATATATACACAAAGGTGATGCCAAGAAGGCATCCCTGTAGTTTTTCTCCTTTCTTCCATCGTTATTTCTCATCTCCTGTCTTTACTAAAAGAACGGATAGCTATGGAAGCATGAAAAATAGTTCACTTTTTACCAAACTACTTTCATGATGCTTCAGAAACCGATTACTAAGAACTAACAAGCAGGTGTCTCCGTTAGTTTCAAACTGACAGGACTCGAGATACTGGAAGCTTTAAGAGATGCAAAGAGGCAAGAGAGCTTTGCTATCATCGGACTCGTTCTTGCCACCCTTGGAACAATTGCAAGTTCTTTCCCTTTTGACGACGGGCTATGGTACCCTTCCAAATCCGCTTTCGTTATCAGCACAACATCTCCTGAAGACGCAGACGCAGGGGTCTTTGACACAGATCGCCAGTGCTTGTATTCTTGAACCGCCTGCATACCATATACATTATTTAGAACTTAAAATTAGAAAAAACTTGTATCAAGGAATAGGCTCGTGACTGACCTTCCATTGAGATGGTGCCAAAAGTACTCTAGGCCGCCTAGACCGTACATATTCCAAAGCAGAAACCGGGGTCATGTTTTTGTATTCAACCTGCAAATTGTCAATCGACTCATCTATAAAATGTCTAGTACTTGTTAAAAGACTACAATGGTCCTTATAAAAATTGTTTCCAAATAATTTATATTTAAATAAAGAATCAGGGCTACCAAATAACAAAGTACAATCGTTGTACTCCTTCCTCGCCCAGCTTTGCAGTGCACGTAGGTGGTTTTACCACGAGTTGCATTCCCTGTAACCAAAAAACACAACCGATATACAAAGTCAATGTCATAAAAATAATATTTAAAGAGTAGTTGGAGAGCAACTTCACTTACTGTGAATAAAATTAACAGCTCGATCAATGTCCACAAAAGATGGAGCAAACAAGTAGTCTCTGGTTGGAATAACGAGATTGTCTATGCCATAAGCCTGTAACATAACACAAACGTGAGACAAACGAACACAAAGAAGTAATCAAACATCAACCATGATCAAACTTACGCGATATAACGAAGTAGGAACTAGTGTCTCATACGGCTCGTTAAGAGTAATGACACCACCAACATCAAGCTCCTTCAGTCGAGGAACATCCTTTGGGAAAGGAACAGCACCCAACAGAATAAACTATATTCAAAGCCAAAAAAACCACCATCAACACATTTTCTAAACACAGCTGATCAAAATCACATCTTTAACAAGTAATCCTAAATACGCAAGTATATGTAGTGAAATTTATTACGATCTCAATCGCCCACAAAGCGAATCACAACCAACACACATGTTACTCATATTAGACGGTCAAACACTCATTCGTTTCGCCGAAAACTCACTCAAGGTAAGCAAACTTTACACACAAACACCATCTTCCTACTTTCTAAACAAAAACATTTTTTCCAAAACTAATAATCACTACCACAAAAACAACTTATATTTCGCTATATCGAAAACCCGAAAATAAACACATAAATCATCCTTAATAACCAATCCAAAACAACGTTAAAAAAAAAACATCAAAACAACCTGATCAACTTGGTCCCACCAACGAAACTCAGACTGAATCTTATTCCTGCAAACATTATACAAAAGTGTCGGATAAAACAATATCCTAGCTCCAGCACCAACTAAGACCCTCTTAGCATCAACGTTCCTCACGATCATCTGCTGCTTCCCATAATCATTTTTAATCTCAACCGTCCGATCAATATTAGAATTATCATCTAAGTCTAGATCCTCGATCTTCATCATGTGACTGATCTTAACCAAACTTCGAATAATGCTAAAATCCTAACGCCTATAAAGTCAAATAAGGTATTATTATTCGATTGTGTTATAAATTGAGACGTGATTGCTGTGTTGATGATTATTGTACTGATTTGGAATTGCTTTTTGATGACATGTTGGGATTGATTCAAAGTGGTTGATATTATTTGGGATTTTGAAAAAGAGGGGATTTTTGGTGTGTGTGTGTGTGTGTGAAAAATTGGAAGGAAATGGAAGGTACGTGTGTGTTTGTGTTTGGGGTTAATTAGTGAGTTAAGTTAACCAAATACGTATATGTATATCTTTGTCGACATGTGACCCCAAACGTAATCTCTATACTTTTCTAGTTTTGTTATCGTATTTTACATGACTATTGTAAAAAAAAAATTTCAAGGTTCTAAAAATCGCGAATGGTAGTTGGTCGGTTGATTTATTTGTAGTTTGAAATTGGGTTAGACGGGATTAATCAGTTATTAATCAGATTGATATTTCCGGAAAGTTTTTGATATTTCAGACGAATTTTAGATATCTACGACAAGATTATAAGTGATTAAAACAAGTTGTAATAAATATAAACAATGGCTCTAAGTGATTAAAACAAGATTTCAGGGTGTTTATGGTATTTCTGGCAAGATTTGCGCGGTTTCAATAAGTTTGACCATCGTTGACCATCATTTCCGATTTGCATAAATCGAAAAAGTTGGTAGCCAATTAGCGTCTAAGCGGCATTAATCAGCCTTGTAGACCTTTTATTCGACACTGCTTTTTTTTTTTCGTCTCATAATTAAACTTACAAATTTCAACATATTAGATTTGTGGAATGGTTTGTTCAAATACAAGGTTAAATTTTTGGTACCTCGCTCGAAAAAGATTTTTCGTAGATAAAAAGTGAGTTGAGTTTCTTTAGACTATAGTCAACAGGGCCGTCTCATTGATTTGGGGGGCCCGGTGCGAAATCACAAATGATACCCCAATAATCCAAGTCTTTTACTCTTTTTGTATGTGGCCCAAAGTTTATCTTCTATTTTTTGTATGTGACCCGGTTCAACTTTGATAATATTTAACAAAGACACTAAAAATTCTAAATGTTTATATATAAAACGTTTATTAAACTAAATTTGGGGCCCCTTAAAAAGGGGGGCCCTGTGCGGTTGCACCACTTGCACATGCTAATCACCGCCACTGATAGTCAATCATTTTTACGTCAACGACAGATTATCATTCAGCATATCACCAAACAGGGGAAGTAATGACTATCAACACAAATATATAAAGACATTATACTTTATATAAACACACAACCACAACCAAAATTTGGGGACCGCGTCCGGTTTGGGATTAGGGGTGTTTATAAGGTTTAGCGTGTCGTGATGGTGGTGGTGACTAGGGGTGTCAAAAAAGCCGGCCCGAACTTGATTAAGCTTATTCGGGTCGGGTTACTCGGGTCAAAATGTTAATCGGGTTATTACGATCAACCCAAGTAACCCGAATACTAATAGGGTCGGGTATTGGGTTGAAAATATTTGGCTAACTGAGGTTCCGGTAGACCCGATTGACCAGAATAAGTGTTTTTTTTTTTTTTTTTTTAATCATCTATTAAAACTAATACACATATGCAATTTTGGTATCACTTTACTCATATTCGGGTTAATCTGAACCTGAATTGACCTGGCTTCAAATAGTCGGATTCAGTTATGTTATTCTTAGCATGACCCGGCTTTGGCCCGACCTGAATTGACCTGAACCCGACCAACCCGACCCGATTAACACCCCTAACATTACACAATCTTATAAAGAATATGTGTGCACTTTTCTAAAATGTGCCCAAAATCAAACAGGTTTGAGTTTATATAAAAGTAAACTTAGTTCTTATTTAATTCAAAATTACATTTAGCTATTGTGCGAGTATATTTAATAATAATTAAATGCATTTAGTTATCAAAAAATTGTGTTTAACATACATACTTTAAATGTTTTTGAAGGCATATGGTAGAAAACTCTAAGCTTTTGACAAATCACAGTGATGGATTTCACACTTTACTATTTAGAGAAATGATACATGGACCTAATCGTGGACCTAATTATAGACCTAAAAACACGTGGCATCATCCTGATGGCTGCAGACAGGGACCCACTTATTTTACAACCCATCAGGATCATGCCACGTACTTTTAGGTCCTGTTGGTCCATGTAAATTGAGTAAATCTTGATAAACATAAATAAGAACTTCATTAATAATAATGAATAAAAGATACAAGATTACTCAAAATACAAATGACTACATGATAACATCTTCAGCTTCTTTATGGGGATAATCTCGGTATATTATCCCCATTAGAATGACAATAATCTCTCATTGATCCAAGCTAAGCTTGAGATTCAATGAGAGGATCATCCTATCAACTAATACATTTTGTATTATTTTGTTTGTTTAGGATGGATAACTATCTCTATTACAAACATACACATATATAGCTACAAAGTACAAAGTACAACATATGATTGATTAGTTGTCATCCACCACTTGGAATATGCTTCAGAATATTCCTTTTACTTTTGTACTTTTATCTGGTTTGACTTTCTTGTGCATGTAGCTTGTATTCCCAATGCTTGTAGCTTGTATTCCCAATGCTTCCTCAGGGAGCATGAGGCATACTCAAGGAGCATGAGCATCCTCAGGGAGCATAAGCATCCTCAGGGAGCATGATGCATCCTCAGGGAGCATGTTTGTCTAGAGATAGCTTCAGGGAGTTAGTGAGTTATTGTCATCACTCACTAACTCCATTACCTCCTTCTTTGGTTCAGGTGCCATTCACTGAGTACCGTCTCACTAAATGGAAAGTCTTTTCTTTAGACTTGGTCCGAACATCTTGAAGGTAACTCACTGAGTGACTGTTCACTCAGTGACTTGTTTGTGTTAAAGGTTATATGTCACTCACTGAAATAGCAATTTACTATTTTATTCAGTGAGTGATTTGTCTATTTTATGTTCAAATACTTGTGGGGAATATTTGGGTAAAATATTGACCCAACAGGTCCATGTATCGTTTCTCTAAATATATACTCAATCTAAACATGAAAATGTCATATATACTCAAAATACAATTTTTGAATGTTAATGTACAATGTATTTAAAGCATGTTTTGGGTAAATATGTCTTTATGTTCTTTTAGTTTGGTATATATGGAATTAACCATTTGAAAATGGGACCATATATTAGGTATTAATAAGATGTTAAGTATATTTTTTTATTTCTTTTTTTAAGATTAGTAGTTATTTAAAACAAACAATTAAAACAGTAAGATGAACCACTAAAGTTCAAGACCGGAAATAACGTCTTAACGTTAAAGTATTCATCACTTGAAATCCGTCTTATTTAACTTTTACTTTATTCGTCTCAAACTAATTGTTCACCAACAAAAAATACATAGTTTAAGAAAATCATTATCGTTAGAGCTTTTTTTCTTACTTTTTTTAAAATGTCAGTTTTACAGTTAACTAATTCATTTATAACTTTTTTAAAATTTGTACTAGTAATAATCTAATCTCAGCTGAAAGTAATATGATAAACTTGATCTTTCTGTCTGTTTTTAAAAGTGAACGCATTTAGTTTGATACAAACTGAAAAGGAAATGTGTATAAAATTTGAGACGGAAGAGTAATGTTGATTTATACATTTGATTTTGTCACATACTACACTATTATGTTTGGTCATGTCACTAGTGATGTCTTTCCACTCTTACTAATCATATTCTCAATAAATACGTTTAGCCTCAATAACATGAGAAAGTAAGTAGTTGCCGACTAAATCCGATAACATGAAGCGAATGGGGACACGTATCAACCACCATTCATAGTGCTCTAACGAGCAATAATAGTGCAGTTAGAGTAATAATAGTGCATAGTGTAATGGCTAATGGAGAGAGTTGGTGATTTTATTCTTTCATTTGCAAAACATGCAGTCTGGTTAACTTTAACTTACTCCGTATAAGTGTATATCGTGTCGTACTTGAATTAAACTTAAGTATATGTTCTTCTTCAGTTTACAATATTAGACTAACAAGCTTTACTGTTCGCAATTGTGGAACTTGAACATCTATTTTGGGGGGAGGGGGCGAATTTATTTCGGAGAGGTCGAATCGAAGATTTGTTTGTATTATCAACTAAATTACCCCTAAAACCTATAATATTTACACTAACTGCCGCAACTTTTAGAGGGGCCGGGACCCTCTCCTGCCCCTAAAGACTTCCGCCATTGAGTGTGTTCGTGTTTCAAACGTTGAGCAAACTAGCGTGCTTTTGTTTGTGTACGCTTATCCATTAAATAGGTGAATGGCCGTTTTCATTTCTACTATAATTCTTGTTGAGTATATTTTTTTTTTATCTCATAATAAATATTCATTTTACTAATTTAGCTTGTTCGAATATAAATGTATACGTTTCTAAAACAATAAAAAAATAATTAAAAAAGTAATTATGTTTTACTGGTTAACAAATAACAGTAAACTTTTAATATAATGTGACACATACGTACTAAACACTTGTTATGGAACGAAAGTACGTACCATTATGAAATGAAAGAACATGCACACACGAATGTATATGCATCTAAGCATCTTGACGAACGAAACTAAAAATGTTGCTATGGCAGAGTGAGATAATATTCGTATCTTTTCTTTTTCTTGGCATAAAAATAGAGGTCATAAAGTTCATTGTTGGAACTCTTGGCTAAACAATCCTTTGTATTCCCTCTTGTAGCTCCTTGCTAGAGAGTTTTTTTCTTCAATGCAATTCATCGTTCAAAAAAAAAACTATACTAATATCATTTTATTCATTTGTAAATGGGTCATTTTCCCTTCTAAATTGAGAGATTAGTTGATACTTCATCTTATCAACCGGATTAAGGAATCCAACATAATAAAGAATTAAAACACAAATGAATATTATTAAGAAATGTTGAATTCCTTGGTCTTCTACGTGTATTTTACACTAAAATCGCTTTCCCATACCTCTTTATCTCTTATCCGTTGCATCACGTTTTCTGACTTTTTCGACAACATAAAATAAAATATCTTCAAGACATTTTCTACAGTACATTAATTGATTTAAATTTTATGTTTGCAAGTATTTATCATGGATCTATGAGAAGGCATTTAACATGACTATAACTTTATATAAGCATACAAATGTATTTGTATAACCTATATCATCAATTCAAATGTTGTATATGTTGAACAGATAGAGAAACTTTTAAGAGTACATTTGGTAGAGAAATTGTTTATTTTTTTTATTAATAAATACATATTACAACAATAATAATGTAACAATAAGTCAAAGACAGGAAACTAAACAAACATAAAATATAAAAAAAACAATAAATAGATCAAAAGACTTCCCCAAAAAAAAAAAAAAAAAAAAGGACACATATTTGACACGCTTCCCTTAGAAATAGATTCTCTATTTCCCCGAGTACTACTACCGATGTTGTTAAGCCGGATTTAACAAAATTGTATGAAATTTCACTTTATGAGATACGTATTTCTTATATATTATAAACCAATATATTTATCGATTTGATGTGTGAAAAACATATGCAATTAGGGCCTATATTTATATACGATATACTCCTTTCAAGTTTACTACTAACGATGTGTGATTAAAAGCAAATCAATTTTTTCTCTTTAAGTATTGACATCGAATGCTTAACTCTAAAACACGATATCTCATTCACACCAACTCTACTTTTGACACATAAACACAAATTGCAAAGCTCTTTTCAAAAATAATGCGAACCTACAAACAATTACTAATCTATATGACACATACATATTGACGATTGCGTATGAAAATAGTCAAAAATCACTTTTACCAACCATATTTTCCTAACACATTCAAGCAAAACCATTTACAAATTGTCTTATTTTGTCTTATTTGTAATCAAGACCAAATATGACCGGGTGTATAAATTTTTTTGAACCGTAATATAGAAACACATTTCGATGGACCGGTGCTTTAAAATGCGTTTAGAAAAAATTGTTTTTTTTCCAAAAATTAACACTATATCATAAAAATCCATAGGAGTCCCGGGCACCTGCGGAACCCTGGTTCCGTCCCTATTTGTAATAGCCAAAAATTGAATAAAATTTATTTCAAGTGGATATTGTGTCGTATTTTTATATATGCTCGTTTAGTGAATAGTACTATCCAGTGTCCACAGACTATTACACTCGATGCATATATCAACTTACACGGCATCTTCATTGATGTTTGTTACTCTTGATATTGATATCAAATATGTCTTTGAATTAATATAGTTAGGGGTTTTTTCTTTTTTTCCTTAGCTAAGGATTCATATGGTCCCACTTCCATATAAGCATCTTAATGGGGAGGAGATGATAAATTAAGACTTGTGGATATAGACCATTTAAGGGATTTTTGTGGGTCCCATCTAAAAAGTAATAATATGCTATTACTTTTTAGATGGGACCCACAAAAATCCCTTAAATGGTCTATATCCACAAGTCTTAATTTATCATCTCCTCCCCATTAAGATGCTTATATGGAAGTGGGACCAATGAATCCTTAGCTAAGGAAAAAAATATAATCGACAAATATTTCATATGTTTGTATTAAACATGTGAAGATTATTTAATTATGTGTTTTTGTTTTCTCGACTACAAGATAAGAATTACCAACAAAGTTTTTTGTTTTCTTCTAAACGAGAACCCCAAGTTTGAAAATCATTTCATGTGCTTTTTACTTAACAAATATGTCATTTCAAAGAAAAACAATTAAACATATAAGTTCGTTGTTATGATACGGGGCAGATTAGTTGACATGCTATTGTTTTAAGAAAGAGTTTGGATCAAATAGAAAGTGATTTAGGATAGAAAGGATAAAAATGGTAGAAAGTGAAAATTTTGTCAATAAACTAGCAAGGGTAGCAAAGTTATTTTACATCCTCATTTAATTACTCATTTAAGACTTTTTAACATTTCATTTAGGGCCCGTTTGATATCCGGGTTTTGGAAGGATTGGGTTGATTCATTTCCTAAATCCGATGTTTGTTTCATGCATTGTAAGTCTGACACAAGGCATTGATGCCAAATAGTAAAACCCCACCCCCACCATGAGATTTGCATATTTATGTCATTTCAACTAAAACTTTTTATTTTACAAAATTTGACAGCCACATATTATCTTATTATTCTTTTTATCTTATATATTTTTTACTTTTAATTTTATTATAAAATTTATTAAATAAATATAATTTCTCTCTCCAAAACCCACATTAAATCCAAATCTAAACCAAATCCAAATCTTAATCCTAAACCCGTCTACAAACCAAACGGGCCCTTAAGTTATAATATTCCAAATGTCTTAACTCACGTCACCTTTACCTCTAAATCCATTTTTTTCATTTTTAATAAAATAATAAATTAAATTTATGTCAAATGTGTCAATATATGTATAACGATGTGTCACTTTATTAAACGGTGTGTCGTATGTGTAAGGATTTTTGTGTCAAGTGTGTCAAAATAAATAACAATATGTCCGAATAATTAGTTTTGTGTGTCAGTACAAATGCCTGAAAAAACTAAGCATGTCAAAAATAACTTAATATGTAACTAAAAATATAATATGAAACTAAGTGTGTAAAAAAAAATAGTTTGTCATTAAAAAATGTGTCATAAAACTTAGGGTGTCAACACAAATGTACTAAAATATACATAATAGTTAGTGTGATAAATTTAGTGTGTCACTAAAATGCTCTAAAAATTTTAGTGTGTCACTACAAATGTACTAAAATTTTAATGTGTCACTATTTAAGTATAATTTTTTATTGTGTGACATTACAAATATGTAAATTTTTTGGATGTGTCACTATTTATCAAAATATTAATTGTATCATAAATAAAGGTTTTAAATTTCTAAATTGGTTCCGATCGTGTGTCATGAGAAACCAAACTAAACTTTTGAAAATTCTGAAATAAATGTGTCATGAATTAGAATTGAATGTGGGTGAGAGAAATGTTTGGTGGCATTTGCTAAAAGACATTGATATCCTTTTTAATTTCTAAATTATACATAATGACACACTAAAATTAATTGATTGTCATTAATAACCCAATTTAATCTCATCCATTAATTTATTAATTTGTTTTACATTGATATATCCTATGGTTAAAAAGCTTTCCTACACTTTTTTAGCACTAAAGACTTTTTACAATAACCACACTCTTTAAGAAAACCAATAAATACATATTCATATCATCATATGTGTTATTAACGTAAGGGAAGCATGTATATGTATATGTATAAAACAATATAGCAGAAATATACATGTATAAAACAATATAGCAGAATTCTATACCTAGCTAAATCTAGAATAAAATTGTATATATTGGATTAAAGAGTTTGCTAAACATATCCTTGGGTTATGTTTATATGTAGTGGTATGTTAAGTTAGTTGAGATTACTTATATGCAAGGCTAAGTGGTTTATTTTTTAAATGTGTAAATCTTAGTATTGCAAGTATAGCCCACATAACTACTGATAGCAAATTCCTTTAGATGTGTAAGAAAGGAGTAATGCTATGAAAACCGAACTGAACCGGCCTGAACCGGAACCGGTTTGGCGGTTCTTCCGGTTCAACAAAAAAAGCCGCAGAAAACTGAGAATCGGAAAAGAACCGGTTCGATGTCCGGTCAGGTCTTCAGACCACTGTGAGAAACTATATAAAGAGGTCTTAAGTGTGAATTGGAAATGAATTTGGAATAGTTGAGATGGACCAGGGACGGACTCACATGGGAGCCGGGTGTGGCATGGGCCACACCCAATTTTAGGTCACGAAGTGTAAATTTTTTTATAAAATATGTCTTTTCTGAGCTCGTGCAACACCCAATTATACCTAACAACTTCTTTATCGGACAACTTTAGTACTTATGGTCATTAAAAAAAAAAAAAAAAAACCTTGTGTAACACCCTCTCAAAAATCCTGGGTCCGTCCCTGGATGGACCATTATGTTTGAATATATGATTGACTATACCATTTCCAATAATTCATTATTTTGGCTAATATAAATCTTATGTAGGTGAACTATTGAAGATGTCTTTTTCGTTCAAATGTTGGACGTTTTATTCAAAGATGGTAAAATAGTTCACAATAATGGGTAAATTTGTTAAAGTATGTTTATCAGATTAGTTCAAGTTGATCATCAGCAGTTGTCATTTACCTATAGTAAATCGGTGATTAGAAAAACTATTTACTATCAAATACTCGTAATAATTTTATTTATTTATTATTATTATTTTTAACTTACTTACAATAATTGAGTTAGAGAGTCGACAGACGACGACAGTAGATTTCTCTTTCCTCATAAAAGAGCACACTTTGAACGATCCTCAAATATTCGATAAACTTGATTCATTTTTAGTTATTACGAAGTACTCCATATTATTCTTATTTAGGCCACTTGATACAAACACAAAAAAGGGATTCGAATGATCCAATTTTATAACCACATGATGCAAAATTCTCCATTTGTCATTTCTAATGTCATTTGTTCTCATTATGTCTTATTAGAAGTTTGCAAAGTCATGATAAAGAGGATATAAACTGTTGACCAATTTTTGATGTTCAAAGATTTTTTTGACATTTCAACTAGCCGTCTTGTATTTTAATAAGTTGTTTGATTATTGGTACATTAAATTTCATAAATTACAGGCTAGGTCAATGTATCATAATCAAGTAGTTGGTGGTTACGAATCACGTTTATTCAATAGGATAGTAAATAAAAAGCATGAAATATAAAATCCAAAACTTGCAGAGGTGATTATCAACCAAAAACTGACATCGAGTACACATGCAACTTCTTTGCATATGATTAAACGAAATTTTGTAATATCTTTGAGCATTTTAAACCAGAGGTATGTATGATACTTGGTTTTTCTTCAAGTTTGAAATAATGTGAAGGTTGCAAGCTGGGCCTGTATGAAACTAGGTAAGCCCGTATGTATCTAGAAGCCCATAATAAAATGGACTTTACACATGATTATTTATCCAACTAGTTTAATGATATGAATTTTTGGTCGACGAGCTTGAATTCACCACCACACAGACTTAAATCGGGTAAACTCGTAGGTCGTGATATATGTTATGATGAAAAAAAGTGTGACTAAATTAAGTCATGAACATGGTTAGAAAATTTCATACTTTCCAAACCAAAACCTTCGAGCGTAAGAACACGTTGAAGATACAAAATAGACACTATGAACTATTGGATTCAATTTAGACTTCACACAGGTCAATAGCAACACAACGAAACATATTCGAAGCCTGAAATGAGCTTATAACTCTCGGTGATACACAAGCAACCCACACTAGAGGAATAATTAGCCTGGCACGGTAGCACTCAAGGTAGACCCTTAGACGTGACATCTTTTATATCAATTTGAAGTTGGTTAGATTGATCTTGGTTATATATGTCAAGATTTATACTTGCAACCCGGCGTCTCACCAAACACAACATATAAGCGCAACTGGATTTATCAAACGGGTTAAACGATTTAAAAATCACCAAAGGTGTATCATAGATCTTACAAACGTGAGTCCCAAATGCAAATGAATGGATCTCGTCCCTTAGCGAGTAGTGCGCTTACATCCCTTTGGAAAGACAGGGGTGCACTAGCGGCTCATCACCCGTCCCACCTTTTTTGCTACATCTACATGTAGTTTGAGATCAAGTTCTTATACCAAAGAAGCATAAATGCTGTAAAACATTCACTTTTCTTTGACATTTTATGGATTAAATTCCATGTGTTTATTGGTTACAGTCTATAGAGTGGTCCAAGAGTTTAAGCCATGTGCTTCGAGCCCCACTACAATGTTCAGTTGCCTCCCCTTAAATTAAGTCATGTGGCTTAGCCACTACCTACATCTAGTAAATGCTTTCTACAATAATAATAGATAGCTACATGGTATATAGTTTAAGATCATAAAACAATTTTATGATCAAACTCACAAGTGAGATTTCGTGATTGTGACCGTTAGTGCGACATGTAAGTGGATAAGAATTCGTTTCATATGCATAGTATGGTACATTTTAGTAACCAGCACTATTTATAGAACCCGAAGATGTCAACGCGTTTACAAAGTTAAGTTTTTGTAGAGAATGTGCATTTATTGGTAGACTATGTTTGACAGGAGGATTTCAATTTGACAAATCATGTGATGGTATGTTATGATGTTGAATTTGGTATCTTTATGACTTTAAGAACTTCATATGTTTGGTTGTGTCGATTGAACTGAACTAATGCTCCACAACCAACAAAGATGCTTTACAGCAAGAGGAGAGAACTTGAACTCAAAGTCTCCCCTAATCACTGTTTGAAACAAATTCGCATGTCGACATTGCATATACCTTGCTAATGTTTAGGATTCCGTTAGTTGCACCGGCCATTAAGCAGTAATCGGACCCAAGCCTCTTTTGAAACAGTTATTTTGTTTCATTGTCATATAGAACATGTGTTTAACTAAAGCATTATTCAATAATTAATATTTGGTTAACTTCATTTTTTATCAACCTTTAATGAGTACCCACCCATAAATGGTGTGGGAGGCAGCCATACTCAAGTGCATTTCGCATGGGTAATGCCCATGGAGAATAGTTGCAATCCATACAGTAGTGTACATTGTCTTTTTTACACCTTTTGGTAAGTGCTCCAAAGCTATATGAAAACTTATTAGGTGTAACATATTGAGGTTGTTAGATTACCTAAGTATGACAAATGGTCATGTAACCATAGAAATGTCATAGAAGTCATGTAACTTGTAAACTACTGATGCTTTTACACCATGTGGAAATTTTAGTTATCTTCTTGCATATTATTTTAGTTTAAAAAGGGACCACATTAAACAAGAAAAATATAAGCATGAATGTTGTTCTTAAAAGCTAGTTACTAGTTAGTGTCTAGTTAAACTCACTTTAAGTAAAGTTAAAATCATGACCCATGAGGCCATCTGGCCATGAGAGATGTCAATAAAGTCATGAAAGATTCAAACACACTTATTTAATTCAAGACCAACCCCATTATCTTGCATTAATTTCGGCAAAAAAACACAACCAACACCAACAACAACCCTAATAAGATCCTCCCTCATCTCCACCATTTCTTAAAAACCAAAAAATGAACAAAAAATCCAACATTTTGTCACTCTCATTATTCATTTTTCTTGCACTTCACAGCGGCGCCAGTAATGCTGGCGCCGCTGGAAAAACAACAGAATACTGGTCAAACCCGTCAGCCCTTTCATCTCCAAGCCTCGACAATGCCTACATTGCCCTTCAAGCATGGAAATCAGCCATCACAGATGACCCAAAAGGAATCTTGAACTCATGGGTTGGGCCAAATGTGTGTGATTACAAAGGTGTGTTTTGCGCTAATTCATTAGTTGCAGGGATAGACTTAAACCATGCAGGTCTTGAAGGTACATTGGTCAAAGAGCTTTCACTTCTCAAAGACATGTCTTTGCTTCATCTCAACACCAATAGATTCTCAGGCACAATTCCAGATACCTTAAAAGACCTTTTAGCACTTACTGAACTTGACCTCAGTAATAACCTATTTTCTGGCCCATTTCCAACCATCACACTTCAGATTCCAAATCTTGTATATTTAGACCTCAGATACAATCTTTTTTCAGGACCAATTCCAGACCAAGTTTTTAACAAGAACCTTGATGCTATTTTACTCAATAACAATAACTTTAATGGCCCAATCCCACAAAGCTTAACCAACTCACCTGCTTCAGTGATCAACTTAGCTAACAATAAGCTAACAGGTGATATACCTATTAGTTTCGGTTATTCTAGTCCGAGGCTAAAAGAAATCTTGTTCTTAAATAACCAGTTAACTGGTTGCATACCTCAAGGAATTGGACTATGGTCAGATTTACAAGTTTTTGATGCGAGTTTTAATTCATTAATGGGTCATATGCCTGACTCGGTTTCTTGCTTGGAAGATATTGAAGTGTTGAATGTTGCCCATAACAAGTTATCTGGTGAGTTGCCAGAGTTGGTTTGTGAGTTGAAGTCTTTGATGAATTTGAGTGTTGCTTATAACTTTTTTTCGGGGTTTAGCCAAGAATGTGCTAAGTTGTATGGTAGGAATGTTGGGTTTGATTTCGCGCTGAATTGTATACCGGGTAGGGAAATGCAAAGGCCTGAGCCCGAGTGCGATATGATTCCTGGTGGTAGTTTAAGTTGTCTTAGAATTCCTTCGCTTAAGACAATTTCTTGTGGGACATTGCTTAGGTCTCTTGATTTATCAAATCCATGAGAAATTTTAAACTTTTTTGTGTGTTGTAATTGAATTTGTACTGAATAGATTAACGTATTTACATCCGGACTTGCAAAGTGAGATCGGAAAGTTATGGGCTTGTTATGGTTGTAGTTCATTGATAATTTTAAGGGATAGCAGATGAACAATGTTGCTAGTTGTGTCATCAGCGAAGGTATAGAACAGGATTTTTTTATTTTCGGTTTTTAGTTATCTAATTCTATGCGGTTTTAGTACGATATAACAAAGATTTTGCTTGTAATTCTCTTGCTTTTCTATGTTTGTTTGTTTTGCTTGAAATGGTAAGAAAGCAGCTTCAAAACAATGGTGAATGACCACTGTTGTAATGGTTATTGTCGTAGTTACACAATAATGAACTTGGGTAGTGCTATGCCGGCTTATATTCATGTCTTGGTTAGACAGCAACAAAAAAGTTCTCTCTTTTGTTATAGGATTTAATACATAGCTTAAAATAAGTAATGACACCACCTACTATGACACAATAAATAACAGTAGCTTTTTCTGTTTGGCAAAAAGATGGTATATATTGAAAATAAAGTGGATTTTGAGTTACAATTGAGAAAGGAAAAGAGTATTTCCTATCTTTGATTACATTCATTGAACTTTGACTTAGGCTTGGCACCAAGCGTGAGGGAATGCTAGACGTTTGGTAATATTTCCTCCTACCCAGATAAAAGATCCCATGAATATCTAAAATAATAGTCTATGAACTTGAGAGAAGTTAACGTCTACTAAAGCATTTGCACGTTAACGACCAAACTACACCTTGACTAAATGATTGTGACGACTTAAAGAGTGAAACTGAGTTGATGAGTACTTGAACTCACTTGAAACCAAACAAACCTTTTGTAAAAACAATTCAAAGTGTCGCAAGGAAAGCTCAAGTTTTTGATGGTGTATTACTTAAGTCGCCTAATTCTTTCAAGAAACCTTTGAACGTCAAGTCATTTGAAAAAGACCCATTGTCATTGCCTATATAAATACCCGAAGATCTCCCTGTATTTCTTATGTAATCAAACCGCATCGTACGTTCATCTCCCCCGTTTGGGCTTACTTCTTAAAATACAAGCTATTTAGCTGTGTTATCTAAGAACGCAACCTAAAGTTGAATGATTGATCTGTCATCTTTGTTTAACTTCTATCTTCATTTCAACAAACCTTCAAACTTGATCTTCACTATCTAAATATATCCAAATGGCTTTAGTTAAGGTTAGTTTAGCGTATTCACAACTTGTCACTTAAACTGCCTAGAGGTCAACTTCTAAGCAGACAAAATCATGATATAAAGTTACTGGTAGTCATAAAACTCAGCCCATAGAGACACATAACAGCCATAGTGAAAAACTGAAAATACAGCTGCATTTTGTTTGCGTAAAAGCTTAGGAAGAGAAGGCATTACTCATTTCATGCCATTAACAGAGTTGAAGACTCTGTCGAGTTTACAAGATCTACTTACAACTTACAAGATCTACACAGAAAGATATTCTGAAAGATTTGAAACAGACAATTTCCACAAGACATGCATTTTCAATTGTTTCAAGATTAAGCAAATGAGCATCATAATCCGCAATAGAAAACAGCTAAGGTTATAATTCAAGAGAATATAGATTCAGGGAAAATGTAATAGTAGAATCCAAACAAAGATAACAGGGATCAAAAACTAAACTCTGACAGTATTTCAAAAAGGTTGAATCAGAAGAACTAATCTTCATCGTCAATGACCTTTGTCCCAAGCCCCTTTAGTCCTTCTGCTGGGATCTCTGCAACAGTGACAAGGGAGTAAAGCTCTTCCTTAGCATCTTCATCATCGTTCCTCTTCCTTGCAATTCGGACTCTAACTCTCCTAGGGACACTTCTGATACCCCTGCTCCAAACGTGCTTGTTTAGCTTGACGTCTACTCTCACGTCTGTGGTACCCATGGCCTTCTGAGCAAACTTCTTGATCTCCTTGATGGCCTTTGGTGCCTTCTTCTTGAAGGTGCTGTCAAAGTCGA
>LBNU01009555.1:6385-29087 GCA_014162995.1 Artemisia annua
AAAAAAAAAAAAAAAAAAAAAAAAAAAAAAAAAAAAAAACGTAATAGTTGGCCGTTGTAAAGGAAATAAAGTATGTACATGATTCTTCTATACCTATGATTTATGTGTTAACCTCTTTGTGATTCATTTCTTAATCGATAATAATACATAATCAAAATAAAAATTTAAAAAGCCTGTGCGTGCACAGGTATTATAACTAGTTATGTTCATCAATTTTGATTTATAGATTAATTATTTACTAAAATGTAATTTTGGGATAAGTTTGAAAAATCCAATTAAAAAAGAATAGACCATAGCTAACAAACCTTTCCCTATACACCTCACTTTGACTGGCAATTTCCTTCACCCGAACGATAGGGTTAGTTTGCTCATTTTCATGAAAACCGTTTCGGCAACTTCGTCCGGAGTTCGTCGTCGACTCTCGGAAGTAGTTGCTGGGGATGATGAAGGCAGAGCATCCGCACATACCGTTTTGTCCAGTGACGACCTTTAAATTGAAATATTACTCAGGTTACCTGTTCTTTCACTTTTGTTATTTAAATCCGTATCTAAACGCTGGTTATCTCTTATTAAAGACGCTAGTTTTAGACTTCGCTGGAGTCAGTTCCCTAACGTCGACCCCCCTTCACGTCTCTTTCTCCAGTTTTTCTTTTGGCCACCCAATTTTTCGTTAGAAAATAATCATTGGGGAATTCCTCATTCTAAGAAACAATTTAAACATGATTTTGTGCCATTGGATACCCGCATTCCGACCAGCAGATCTTCCTTACTCAGATTCACTTTTGGCCCGGAGCCACAACCTGGTACTATTGAGATTTTGCAGTCTTGTAATGATTTGCTTTTGTGTTGTACTAGAATTCCGTCTGAAAAGTTATATGTATACAATCCATCCATTAACCAATTTAAGATGCTTCCACAATGTGATAATTTCTATCTAGCGACTAGTATTGGTGGTGCGAGAATGGCTTTTGATCCTACTAAATCACCTCACTACAAAGTCTTCTATGCTGAATTCACAACTATAATCATGCGAATACATATTTACTCTTCAGAAACGGGCATTTGGAGTGTTTGGTGGGAGAATTTTTGTGGGGATCAATTTCCCATCCGTAGTTTCATCAGTTTTCAGGATGGAATATATTGGAATGATGCCATTCATTGGCTAGAAAGTGAGAAAGAGTATTTCAAGTTAGATGTTGTGAATGATCAATTGATCATCCAATGTTAACAAAGTTACAGTTTCCTATAACTTTGGATGCGAATGTGTATTATGAATGCAAAATGTTTGAGTCTCGTTGTTGTTTGATTTTAATTTGCTGTTAAGGATAATACTCAGTGCCGACATTTGACTATTCATGAGATGAGGAACGGGTATTCTCAATGGTCAGTGAAGTACATTGTTAATCTTGATGACAGTCTAACGCCGTTTCCCGAGACCTGGAGTATTCCTTCTACAGTTTTTTGTATTGTTTTGGAAGAAAGAGAAGAAGATTCTTTCCTTGTGATGGAAATAGATAAAAAAGGTTGTACAATACAAAATCGTGTCAAAAACTCTCAGCACAATATCAGATTTCGGATCGGATGGCAATTTTTGTGGCTGCTTTCAGTTCATTGCATCTTTTGCTAACGTCTGATTTGTGTTTTGGGGTATGATTTACATGGTTAGTTATATAGTGTTAATGCTACAACTACTGTGTATTTTAGAATTGATTTTTTTAACAGTTGTATTTTAGAATCGATGATAGTTGTCATTGCTCAATTTGTCCTCTTGTTTTGTATGCTCAAATTCTTTTTGAGAACAGAGTGTGTCGGAGTCTTTAACACTAATGCACTGTATGAGTTGTAAGCTGTACCATGATTGATTGAAAACCCATATTAGCACTATTAATGTCTTTATCTTTCTCATGATTGATTGAAAACCCATATTAGCACTATAATGTCTTTATCTTTCTTGGATAAAGGAGCATGCTTACCCGGTTATGATCAATGTGGATCACGAAAAGCCCCTCTTCACCCCAGTCAAATGCTTTATCTTCTTTATAAGCTTTAGGCCAACACAAAATGCCAAGATAGACCATTGCTATGTAGTGATTTGTAATGCCTTGTGCCCAAAAGATATGGTTAGTGTTAGAACTTTAAAATTTATCATGGTTGTGATGACTTAATCTGTTTTTTTGATTATACTAACTAAAAAGTGAATTCTTTAGTATCCATGACACTATAACCTGATGGTTGACTTTCATCATTTTAACTCGAAGAAAAGATATGGTATTGACTCTCAAATTATTACACTTTCAGAGTAAAAATGAGAAGCTATGGATTATAATTAGAGAAGCATCTGCAAGTTCTTAAGTTCTGAAGTTCTAGTTAAAAGATAAACTGCTAATACAGAAAGCACCTTCTTATCTTTTTGTTGAACAGCTTAATTACAATTCTACTTCAAAGTTATTATTCCACCATGTACTAAGCTTATAATTAACATGCTTTTCAGGTCCTGAACATCATGCAGTACAGGAAAAGAGACATCATCTATGGACTTTAATGTCTGTAGTAAGTGACAATGATTATGATGCTGTAAACATTTATCAAAAGCTTTAACTTAGAGGGTTATTACGTTTAACTTGAAAAGGAAAAGTGATTATTCCTGATTATTGTTCGTCTGCATTTGACTAGTATTGCAGTATATCTTTTCTCTCGTCTTAGTTTGTTACAATCATGCATTTGACTTGCAACAGGACTCTCTTGATTCGTTGGAATTGTTATGTGCCATTCTCTACTAGTAAATGTATCCCCATGTATTTGTATAACTAGCCAAAGTAATAAAGAATGTTCACTAAAACGGTCGTGGATGTATGCCACATCTTGATTGAATTATTAAAATGATATCAAACTAATGTCTTAGAAAAAATAGAATCCCACACTAGCGAGAGACCAGTTGAACAGGGAGCTGCAAAATTTAGCAATGCAGGGTCGAATTGGCACTAATATACATAGCTCATAGAAAGTCACATATTTATGATTGTATGTATAAGCTTCCCGGGTACTTCCATCACCAAATACGGATCATAGTTATGGAATTACATGGCCTTGATAGAACACAGAAATTTCATGGACTACTAAAGTATCTACACCTCAACCTTGCATTTTTTTGAGCCAGTAATCACTGTAGTATTTACTAAAAGATTCCATCTGTTCAAAGTAAATATAATCTATACAAGCACAACCTTTTTGCATATTTTGTTGATCATATTTGCAGCCTCTTCATTTGAACCCAAAAAGTTGCCGAACACACTGCATTCTACCAACATCCTGTTGTGTATTGACCAACATATTCATGAAATGGAATATGATGCAGGGTCGTAAGATTTTTGCAGAATGCCAAGAGTATCATTGTATGTTGTATTTGACATAATTGAGAACCAAAAAGATAAAAGCTGATAAGAGACGTTGCTGGTCTAAATTTCTTTATAGTGCACTCAGAGATATTCATGAAAACAAAGAAGAGGATCAGGTTCGTTTTCTATTAGTATCAACTCATAAATATTAGGTAGCAACATGTTTCTCCAAGTTGAGTCTTCGAATTCGAAATACCTTAGAATGAGTTCGAGTATAAAACAACCATCAATTACCATCATTTTTGTTAGTTCGATGTTTGTATAAATCTTCATCCCTGCATAACATTCCCTAATTCTGTCTACGGATGTATCGACGTGATCCAACCATGCTTTTAGTGTTTGCTCTAAAGGGGTATCTAAACGACCCAACATGAAGCAAAGTCAGTTTACGCCCTTCATATATTTGCAAATTTGTATCTTCTTCGTGAAGAGGTTCATAATAGACCACTGCACCCATGGGTTAAAAGAAATCGGGCTGCGATCATGTAGAAGCAGGTAAATTGAAGTTGGAAGTTGGTTCAATATAGACCATGATTCAGTTCTTTGTCTTCATAATTACTAAGAATTAGGATGCTGGCCGGCCGCCAGGATGAAGAAAAAGAATTAGCAAAAAAAAAAAGTAAAATCTGAAAAAACCCAACCCAAAAGATTTATGTATAAGCAGTATAAATAATGATAGGCGGTAAATATACATGTTCTCTCTACTGACTACTGAGGGTCCGCTTGGTTCAAAGTGGGAAAGGGAAAGGGCAAATTACCTGAAAATGTATTTAACTTGCCACTTTTTACCATTGTATTTAGCCTTCTTTTTTTTTCCCAATCTGTCAATGAACTTGCAAAATCCGTTCATTGCGTGTAGCGGTGACTTGTTTAACCTGCTTGGGCAGGTTAAACTAACGATCGTTAGGTTTATCATTGCAATATTAGTCCTTTAGACTAACGATCGTTTATAGTGGCTACATACAATGACAAAAAGTAACAAGTTAGACGACTTTTATTATTTTTAAAATTTACGTACGTTATTTACACGTTTTTGCACACATTTTTATACACGTTTTTATACACCTTTTTATACACGTTATACACACGTTTTTATACACGTTTTTATGAATGTTTTTATACGGATTTTTATACACACATTTGTATACACGTTTTTATGCACGTTTTTAAAATGTTTCAATACATACATTTTTATACGTTTTCGTCTTCTTTTTTACGTTACGTTTTTGACAATTTTTTACGTTTTCGTCCGTTTTTTACATTTTCATCTGTTTTTTACGTTTTCGCCCGTTTTTTAACGTTTTCGCCCGTTTTTTAATGTTTTCGTCAGTTTTTTACGTTTTCGCCCGTTTTATTACGTTTTGATCAGTTTTTTACGTTTTCGTCATTTTTTTACGTTTTCACCATTTTTTTTACGTTTTCGTCCGTTTTTTTTTACGTTTTCGCCATTTTATACGTTTTCGTCCGTTTTTTTACCTTTTGGTCTGTTTTTTTTACGTTTTCGCCATTTTTTTTACGTTTTCGTCTATTTTTATACGTTTTCGTCCGTTTTTTTTACGTGTTCGCTGTTTTTTACGCTTTCGCCCGTTTTATTACGTTTTCGCCCGTTTTTTTACGTTTTTCATCTGTTTTTTTATGTTTACGCACTTTTTTTTACATTTTCGTTCGATTTTTTACGTTTTCGTCCGGTTTTTTATATTTCAGCCCGTTTTTTATGTTTTCATCCCTTTTTTACGTTTTCGCCTATTTTTTTATGTTTTCGTCCGTTTTTTTACGCTTTCGCCCATAATAAAACGGATGAAAACGTAAAAAAAAGGCGAAAACGAACGAAAACATAAAAAACTGACGAAAACATAATAAAACGGGCAAAAACGTAAAAAAATAGACGAAAACGTAAAAAATAGGGCGAAAACGTAAAAAAACAGACGAAAAGGTAAAAAAACGGACGAAACGTAAAAAAAGGCGAAAACGTAAAAAAATTGACGAAAACGTAGAAAAACGGGCGAAAACGTAAAAAACCAGACGAAAACGTATAAAATGTATGTATTGAAATATTTTAAAAACGTGTGTAAAACCATGCATAAAAACGTGTGTATAAAAACGTGCATAAAAACGTGTATACAAATGTGTGTATAAAAATCCGTATAAAAACATGCCTAAAAACGTGTATAAAAGCGTGTGTATAAACGTGTATAAAAATGTGTATAAAAACGTGTATAAAAATGTGTGCAAAAACGTGTAAAAACGTACATAAATTTTAAAAATAATAAAAGTCATCTAACTTGTTACTTTTTGTCATTGTATGTAGCCATGATAAACGATCGTTAGTCTAAAGGACTAACATTGCAATGATAAATCTAACGATCGTTAGTTTAACCTGCCCCATCAGGTTAAACAAGTCACCGCTACACGCAATGAACAGATTTTGCAAGTTCATTGACAGATTGGGGAAAAAAAATGCTACATACAATGGTAAAAAGTGGCAAGTTAAATACATTTTCAGGTAATTTGCCCAAAGGGAAAGGAATGCAAAGGAATGAGTGAGGTGGGTAATCAATACCTTACCTCCTAATTTACTCTATAATGGTTGATTACCCATTACGGGGTAATCAATACCTTACCCATCCATAACCAAGCACCATTATTTGAAGGATGTATTACCCATTATGTTATCAGCCTAAACTCCGCACGTGTACCGGTTCTAGACCTTAGTTTATGTAATTCCTTAGTCCATTCCCCACCCCCTTTACCCCCACCAAGAGTATTCCTAATAAACTTACCCTACATCCCCTATTCTTACTGTACTTACAATTACAATATTCATGAAAACCACTGCCAGAAGTACGTGTTCATCCAGAGTGTGGGAGGTTGTTACGAGTGATGATGATGGCCGAGCATCCAAACAGCTCATCACAAACAGCCAACTCCCTTCATCCATGCATATAATTATGTATATTGACGATCTTTTGATTGAAATCTTACTCCGGTAACCTGTTATCTCACTTGTTCTGTTTAAAACTGTATCCAAACACTGGTTATCTCAGACTATAACTTCACTTTGCACATGAGTCACTTTGATCCCCATTTTGGTCTCTTCTCCCGTGTTACATTAGGGCTCGCAGATCTGAAAACAATATCGTGCTTTTCGATAACCAGAGTGTAATAAGAAAATGTTCACTACACACCGGCTTCACCTTTCTTTCCCAAAAACCTGGTGATTTAAAGATTTTTACAGTCCTGTAACGGTTTGCTTTTATGTTGTATTAGCCACTAGGGGTCAGGTTGCTGATAAGTATTTTGTATACAATATAACCATTAGTCTGTCTAAGATGCTTCCACAACCTATTTCTAATAATATTAGAGTTACAGCTACTGATTGGAGATCGATTGGCTTTTGATCCTAAAAAATCACCTCACTACAAAGTCATTTATGTTGGAGTTACACGTGGTGATTAATGAACTTGGTTGTTACATTCAAATAGAGACTTACTCTTCAGAAACACGCAATTGGAGGGTTTGTGGTGATTGATATCCTGCCTGATGTTTGTTTTTTTTTTTTTTTTTTTTTCAACCATGGAATATATTGGAAGATGCCATTAATTGACCAAGTTATTTGAATGGAAAACCTAATTTGCATCGCAAGATTGAGATTTCAAATGAGCATCCTGTATTAACAAACATACAACTCCCTATAACCTTGGATGGAAATTTGCATGGTGATTGCACGTTGTTCGACTCTCATGGTTGTTTGCTGCTTTTTTATAGGGATGATTATCATCCTCGAATGTTGAATATTTACCAGATGAGAATTGGGTCTTCTGATTGGTCTATGAAGTACTATGTTAATCTTTGTGACATTATAAGGCTATTTCCCGATATGTTGAGTATCTCAAGTGTTTATTGTAATGTTTCGGGAGAAAGAGAAGATGATCCTTTTATGGTGATGAAGTTGTATAAAAAGGTTGTGCAATACTAAATCGCGTCAAAGACACTCTGCACACTCTCAGAACTTGAACCAGTTAACGAGTGTAATAGTTGACTTCAGTTCTTCCATCTTTTGCTAATGTGTGATTATGCTTTGTGTTTCAGGTATGATATATTTATTTGCTTAGTTATACTGTATTTCAAAATTGATATTAGCTGTCATATATGGCTCAATTTATTTCTCTAGATTTAGATGTCATGGATTAGGAATCTTGTTAGTTGCTTTGAGTTCATTGCGTCCTTTGCTGGTGTGTGATTTTGCGTCTTTGTTTCAGGGATGATCCATGTGCTTAGTTATTCTGTTGATGCTACAATTTCTTTGTCAGGATGTTTAATAACAAGACTTTAGGTTGATTTTAGAACTTTAATATTGATATTGGTTGCGATGGTTTAATCTGTTCTTTTAATTAACAAACTAGAGTGATTACTTTAGTATCTACTATTTGGTTGAGTTTCTCCATTTCAGCTCCAACAAAAGATATCATCTGTTGGATCGAATTATTACCTTTTTCAGAGTAAATGAGCAGCTATGGTTAACAGAGAAATTATGAATAGACAAGCATCTGCAAGTTCTCAAGTTCTGAATTTCATGTTATAAGATCAACTGTGAATATAGAAGCACCTTCCTGTCGTTTTTTTGACCAACTTTCTACAATAGTCCCTGCAAGTTATGATTTTACCATGTACTAAACTTATAATTACCATGGTTTTCAGGTCTTGAACATCATGAGTACAGGAAAAGAGACATCTTGTATGGAATTTTGTTAAATATCGTTAGTAAGTGACGATGATTATGATACCTAAACATTTATCAAAAGCTTAAACTTAGAGGGTTGTACGTTTAATTTGAAAAAGAAAAAAGATTATTCCTCATTATTGTTCATCTGCATTTGACTAGTATTTCACTATATCGTTTTTCTCTTCTTAGCCTCTTACATGGTTGCATTTGACTTGCAACAGCGATTGAACTCTCATCTTCGTTTAGTTAGTATTATTTGATGCTCTTGTTTTGTTGGAATTGTTACACACCAATTTTACTAGCTAGTAATTGTATCCCATGTATTTGTTAAGGGAGTTGACTGGCACACTTTAATCTTTTATTTAGCACACTCCAATGTATCCGGAGAAGCAAACATATAATAAACCCATGTATTTATGCCTCAACCTTGCAACATAATTTGACTAGTAACCATTTTTCAGTATTCTATCTAATAATTCTACATGTTTAAAGTAAAATAATTGTCCGTTATTACTATTTTTGTATGTACCAAAAAACTGTCTTTGATTATATGAGTTGAATAATATTGTTATCTCATTAAAAGGGGTAAAACTAACATCAAGAGATGTAAAACCATAACTAAAATGCAACAAATAAATTAAATAATTAGATATATGTTGTCTCGTTAAAACAGTATTAAAACCATCATAAAATGGTATGAATATAAACACCCTTTTTAAGGAGCCTTTACCACATCAGTTTTTAACCAAGTAAGCAATGTTTAAATAATTAAATTGGAGGGGTGAAAAAAGGCAATTCTTTCTAGTAAAAAGCCCAAGATAAAATTCTTTAAAAAATAAATAAATAAATAAATAAATAAAAGATACGTTTTAGGTTTAAAAAAAGAGAACAAGTGGTACATATACATACGTCTCTCTCTTCTACAAGTGTTCCTAATAAACTTACCCAACATCCCTACTTACGTTTACCATCTTCATGGAAAAGACTGCTGGAAATTCATCCGGAATGTCTGCGGTAGTGACCGGTTACGATGATGGCAGAGCATTTATCACAGACAACGAACTCCCTTCATCCATGCATACAGTTATGTCTAATGACGATCTTTTGATTGAAATCTTACTCAGGTTACCTGTTATCTCACTTGTTCTTTTTAAAACTGTATCTAAACGCTGGTTATCTCTTATTAATGACACTAAGTTCACTATGCGCCGGAGTCAAATTCCTAACCTTGATTACCCTTCTGGTCTTTTTCTCTGGTTTAACTTATCATTTAAAACTAATTACACTTTTGTCCCGCTTGATATGCGAATTCCAATAAGGAGATCTTACCAGCACATCGGCTTCACTTTCCTCTCCCAGACACGTGGTAATCTTCAGATCTTACAGTCATGTAATGGTTTGCTTTTATGTTGTTTCACGGTTTGGCCCCGTAGGTATTATGTATACAACCCGTCCATTAATCTCTTTAAGATACTTCCGGGAACTGATAATTTCAGTCCTTATGATCAGCGTCCTACTCTTATGAGGATGGCTTTTGATCCTGTAAAATCACCTAACTACAAAGTTGTATATTCTGAACTTACACATGATGTTGTTGGACCTTACATCCAAATACAAACTTACTCTTCACAAACATGCAATTGGAAAGTCTCCTGTGATCGATATCCTGCTACCGGGTGTTTTTCAGGTTTCAACCTTGGAATATACTGGAATGATGCCATTCATTGGCTGTGTTATTTGAATACACAATATTTGCATTACAAGTTAAATATTTCGAATGATCATCCAATTTTAACAAACTTACAACTCCCTATAACCTTGGATAGAAGCATGCATTCTGACTGCAAGTTGTTCGATTCTCGTGGTTGTTTGTTGCTTCTCAATATGAACGATTTCCATTCTCCACTATTATTGAATATATATGAGATGAGGAATGGGTCTTCTGAATGGTCTATGAAGTACTTTGTTAAACTTGATGAAATTATGAGGACATTTCCCGTTACATGGAGTATTTCAAATATTTATTGTATTGTTTTGGGAGAAAGAGAAGAGGATTCTTTTATAGTGATGAAATTATATAATAATGTTGTACAATACAAAATTGTGTCAAAGACTCTCCGCACACTTTCTGATGTGGGATCAGTTCGCTGTCTTGTTAGCCGCTCTGAGTTCATTGCATCATTTGCTCGTGTGTGATTCTGCCTTTTGGTTTCAGGTATGATTTAAGTACTTCGTTATAGTGTTGGCGCTACAACTTAATTGCTGAATTGATATCAGTTGGGGTTAATATAAACTTTGCGTTTTTGTTCACTTAGGATATTGAACTATATTTTTGATCCCATGGCCGCATGGGTCACTGAACTTAAGAAACCCGTTGAGCTTAGAAAAAAATACGCATAAAACACAACATTTAGGTTATTTAACTTATCAAAATATATGAGTTCAGGTTACTCGTATTAACGCTTAAATAACTGAATACTGATCTAAGCGTGTCTATTAACTTTATGAATTGCCATAGCTCAACTTGTTCTCTTGATTTATATGCTCAATTTATTTTTTTATAACAAAATATGTGGAAAGCCTTTAATGCTAATTGCTTTGTCATAACAACAAGACTATGAGTCGTAACTATTATGATTAATCGAAAACCCATTTTGTCTTTATTTTATGACAAAGGAGCATGCGTGCCTAGTAACTTTAAGAATCAATTCACTATGTACCAAGAGCTTATAAGTAACATACCTTTCAGGTATAATCTGCAATTGATTTGTCAATTGTCAGGATGCATGATTATCAACAAAGGTGTACACAGATGTGGATACAGATATGAATTGTTGTTGTTATGATTCAATGAAATCCGATTTTGGTGCTAATAATGTGTTTATCTTCCATGAATAAAGGAGCATGCTTTCTTCAAAATTGACTTTGTTATAAGTTAATAGTAGCACTACTAAGTTTTGTGATTGATGTTAGATCACAAGTCACAACCTGTACTCAAATTCTTTTTGTACTTTTAAATCTTTAAGGCCAACCCAAAAACCCAACGAGAGACCATTTCTATATTGTCATATGTAATGCCTAAAATGGATACTGCAAAATAGTGGGTTCGTCTTATGCTTGCTACCTAAAACTTGTGGACGAACTTCTAAATTTTAGAGTTGATATTGGTTGTGATGGTTGAGTTCTCCCTTTTTCAACTGCAGCGAAGGATATTGGTCTGTTTGACCCCACTCAATTACGTACTCTTTGAGTATCATATCTACCCTTTTTATTCCAACAAAAAATATTGGACTGTTTGATGATCTTGATCCACATTTTTTGAGTATTAAAATATCCCTTTCAGGGTAAAACTGAAACCTGAGCCGAGGTTAAAGGAAAATTTGAAAAGCTATGAACTGAGCACCTTAGTGTACATTTGTTATTGTTGATGTTCTACAAAATCACTTAGTAATAAGCTTACTGATCAACATGCGTTTCAGGTTTAGAGCTGAAGGTATGTTCAACAGAGGAAGGAGTGACGACATCTATGGGCATTTGTTTAGTATCTCATTAGTAAGTTACAAACAGTTATCATGCAAAAATGTCTATGAGTATTTGTTACTAAGAAAGTGAATTTGATTTTATCTCATTTTGCCTTGTCTATATGTAAGTATGAACTGGTTATTTCTTGTTTTGGTCTTCTGTTACCAAAGTCGCATTTATGATTTTATCCTCCTGTTTGGTTGGAATTATTATATGTCCCTTATCTCTTTTGTAAATAGTGGGCTTTTGGCTTGTTGGACACTGATGGATATTTTGCTAAATGATGCTATATAAGACTATATGAGTTCTTAGTTTCCATCATTCATGGGACCAGGACTTGCGCTGACTGAATGTAACAAGGATTCATATGTCACATTTATGAATATGCACCCTTGGTAATGTATGGAAATCAATACTTTATGTGCCATTCAGTTGGATATCCGTACTGGTCTGTCATGATCATTTGATTAAAGATGGTTGTATTCCTATGAGGCTGTACATTTTGTGTCACAGGCCTTTTGCCAACAAACTTGGACTTGAGAATGTGCTTTTAATTAACCATGATGGTTCTGTGTTTGTGTGGATTGTGAGTATGCAATAAAACAGTAAATAATGTGGACAAGGGTTACTGCAATTATAAGTTTTATAGATAGTGAATTGTTGTATGTTTTCTGTGGAAGAAAACATATTTATACAACTTCAAACGACATGAGCTTTCTATTTGACAATTACAATCAACCATTGTGTCTCTTGGTAAATAACTGCCAACTAACTTAACCAACTATAACTAACTTTACATAAAGGGCCGTTTGGGTTAACATGCTTTGACCCATTATGCAGACTTTAGTTTGACCCATACATGAAATATAATACATAAACATTGTCTTATATAAATACTTAGTACTAAAATTTAAATCCTTTGATCTAAATACATTAAAGGGTCAACACATTTCACTTGCAACAATGATCGATATGGCTTGAGACTATAATATAATCAAGATTATCCCAATCTGGTATTTTTGAGCAGATCTTTGTTGGACAATTCATATACGAAAGCCTTTAATGCTAATTGCTTTGTCATAACAACAAGACTATGAGTCGTAACTATTATGATTCATCGAAAACCCATATTGTCTTTATTTTATGACAAAGGAGCATGCGTGCCTAGTAACTTTAAGAATCAATTCGCTATGTACCAAGAGCTTATAAGTAACATACCTTTCAGGTATAATCTGCAATTGATTTGTCAATTGTCAGGATGATTATCAACAAAGGTGTACATGCACAGATGTGGATACAGATATGAATTGTTATTGTTATGATTCAATGAAAGCCGACTTTGGTGCTAATAATGTGTTTATCTTCCATGAATAAAGGAGCATGCTTTCTTCAAAATTGACTTCGTTATAAGTTAATAGTAGCACTTTTGTGATTGATGTCAGATCACAAGTCACAACCTGTACTCAAATTCTTTTTGTACTTTTAAATCTTTAAGGCCAACCCAAAAAGCCACGAGAGACCATTTTTATATTGTAATATGTAATGCCTAAAATGGATACTGCAAAGCAAAATAGTGGGTTCGTCTTATGCTTGCTACCTAAAACTTGTGGACGAACTTCTAAATTTTAGAGTTGATATTGGTTGTGATGGTTGAGTTCTCCCTTTTTCAACTGCAGCGAAGGATATTGGTCTGTTTGACCCCACTCAATTACGTACTCTTTGAGTATCATATCTACCCTTTTATTCAAACAAAAAATATTGGTCTGTTTGATGATCTTGATCCACATTTCTTGAGTATTAAAGTATCCCTTTCAGGGTAAAACTGAAACCTGGGGTTAAAGGAAAATTTGAAAAGCTATGAACTGAGCACCTTAGTGTACATTTGTTATTGTTGATGTTCTACAAAATCACTTAGTAATAAGCTTACTGATCAACATGCGTTTCAGGTCTAGAGCTGAAGGTATGTGCAACAGAGGAAGGAGTGACGACATCTATGGACGTTTGTTTAGTATCATTAGTAAGTTACAAACAGTTATCATACAAAAATGTCTATGAGTATTTGTTACTAAGAAAGTAATATTGATTTTATCTCATTTTACTTTGTCTACATGTAAGTATGAACTGGTTACTTCTTGTTTTGGTCTTCGATTCTGTTACCAAAGTGCATTTATCCTCCTGTTTGGTTGGAATTATTATATGTCACTTATCTTTTTTGTAAATAGTGGGCTTTTGGCTTGTTGGACACTGATGGATATTTTGCTAAATGATGCTTTATAAGACTATATGATTTCTTAGTTTCCATCATTCACGGGACCAGGACTTGCTACTGACTGAATGTAACAAGGATTCATATGGCACATTTATGAACATGCACCCTTGTTAATGTATGGAAATCAATACTTTGTGTGGAATTCCCTCGGATATCCGTGGTCTGTGATGATCATATGATAAAAGATGGTTGTAGTTCTATGAGGCTGTACATTTCACTTGTTTTTTTTGAACGGCAAATATATAAAAATAAAAGAACTTCTAGTAAGGCACTAGAAGCCAAATGTACATTTCACTTGTAACAATGATCGATGTGGTTGGAGACTATAATATAATCAACATTATCCCAATCTAGTATTTTTGAGCAGATTTTTTGTTGGACAATTCAAACGATGTATAGATGAATATCTTTGTTTGCAATTGTGGCTCAACAAAAATGGAAGGCTGTAGATTTTACACACTTATGTCATGTCTTTTATTGAACGCTTTTGATAACTGATTATAACTGCTAGTAGAATGTCCACGCTATGCGGCGACAAGCATGAGAAAAGCCATTGGTCGCTGCGAGCTATAAACAAGAAACCAATGTGGTGATGGTGGTTGTTCGGTTTTAAGAAAGACTAAAAAATACTCTAAAATATAATTAAAATCACTTTTACTTTAAGGGTTGAATGTGTCCTTTCGGTTTCAATGAGCACAAAAGCGTAGAATTATTATAGTTTTGCTGAAAATATATTACTAGTATCAACATATAGGTCTTGGTGTTTATGTCTACCAACCATCTTTTATATAATATATTAATTACATCATTTCGGAACAATTTTGCCAAAACATTCTTATTGAAAAAACAATTGAGCCAATCAGGTTGCTCGATTTTAACACGTGGGCAAAATCGAACAATGTGATTGATCAATTGAAAGTCAAAATTTAAACAATTTGATCAGTATTGTTAAAATTTTCGTGTGTAAGTTTGCTGGAGAAATAAAATTACAATATGCATGTACTTACGGATTAATTTCTTATAGATTTAGAGCGAAATGTAATATTAATAACAAAAACACGCTTTATTCTCGAAAACAAACAAACCAACCTGGCCATTATCTTTTCCAACGATAGTAAACACTCTCGATTACATCTCACAAAAAACATCAAAAAAAAACCCTAATATTATCAAAAAAATATGTTTGTGAATACATTGTTGATCCATTCTGTAAATTGAATTGTTTGTTTGATTATGGTTTTATTTTATCATGCATATCAAATTGATTATTAAGTGTAAAGGTTGATAATTTTGTATGTAAAGGTTGTTATACAGTGCATCTAGTGCAAGTGGCCATTGGGATATCAAACAATTTGGCAAATGGTTTGGATACATGAATCGGACGCCTACTTGCTTATCCAAGTTATTTACACTTTGTGCCATGGACTACTCCTATAAATAGGAGCCTTGTAACCCTTGAAATGCATTCCATTCAAAAGCAGTAACACACAAGTGTTATTTGTATCTTTCTCTCCTAGTAGTGCATGTGAGAATTATTAGAGAGTTTGTGAGGTATCTCCTAATTCCTTGTAATTAGAGAGAAGGTGTAACTCCTAGTTTTCATCATAGTGGAACATATCTTTCCTTACCCGTGGTTTTTACCCTATTGGGGTTTTCCACGTTATATCCGTGAGTCATCTTTTATTATATTTCATATTTTAGTAGTGGGTTTGCTTCAGTCCGGTGTCACTTTTCTCAACAAGTGGTATCAAGAGCTAAAGTTGGGTGTGTGTATAATTATTTATCGTATGCTCTGTGGTTGCCACTAATTAGTTGACCCTCCACATCAAAAGATAAATAAGATTATACTCACTCAAAAGGTGTTCGTTACTATTATTAACAAATAATAGTTTTGTCGAAAAGTAGATTGCGATTGTAGCAATGGCGGCGAAATTTGAAATCGAAAAATTCAATGGTAATAATTTTTCGTTGTGGAAATTAAAGATGAAGTCTATCCTTAAAAAGGATAAATGTTAGTGGCCATTGACGAAAGGCCAACTGAGATTACGGATGACAAATAGGACGAGATTGATGAAAATGCTATTGCAAATCTTCATCTGGCATTAGCAGATGGAGTTTTGTCAAGCATAGAAGAGAAGAAGACTGCAAAGGAGATTTGGGATCATCTTGCTCGATTTTACGAGGCAAGATCGCTCCACAATAAAATATTTCTTAAGAGGAAACTTTATGCTCTTCGCATGACGGAATCTACTTCAGTGACTGAGCACATTAATAACCTGAATACTTTATTTTCTCAGCTCATGTCTTTGAGTTGTAAAATAGAGCCACAGGAACGTGCTGAAATTCTACTTCAAAGTTTACCTGACTCATATGACCAACTCATAATCAACTTAACCAGTAATGTTCTTTCGGACTATCTAGTCTTCGATGATGTTGCAGCCGCTATTCTGGAAGAAGAAAATAGGCGCAACAATAGGGAGGACAGACATGCCAGTTCAAGACAGGTGGATGCGTTGGTGGTAACGAGAGGGAGGTCAATGGAACCTGGCTCCGGTGGGAGTCACAATCATGGTAAATCTAAAACAGGAAAGAAGAAGAATTTTAAATGCTTCAAATGTGGCAAGCAAGGTCACATGAGGAAAGATTGTAGGACTTTAAGCAACTCTAATCCTCAAGAAAATGTCGCTAGCACTTCAGAAAGCAGCGGTTGCAAATGAAGGCAGGAAAAGATTTGCAGATGTATGGCTGTTCCATACGGGAGCAACTTTTCATATGACCGCAAGAAGAGAATGGTTTCATCAATATAAACCTATCTCTGGAGGCGGATCTGTGTACAGTTGCAATGCTCAAAAACTAAAGATCATTGGAATTGCAAGTATCATGGTGAAGGTGCATGATGGTACAGTTCGTACTATTCGAGATGTGCGACACGTGGAGGGGCTGAAAAAGAATCTTTTGTCTCTAGGACAATTGGATGATCTTGATTGTAAGGTTGAAATAAAAAACAAGATCTTGAAAGTTATAAAAGGCGCGCTTGTACTTATGAAAGGTGAAAAGGTGGCTGCGAACTTATACCAATTGAAAGGAGAGATAGTTAAGGAGGCGGAAGCATCTGTTACTTCACATAGTCCAAGTCATAGAGTTGTAATTACATGGCATCAGAAGCTTGGACATATGTCAGAACAAAGAATGAAGATTCTTGTTGANTTATAAAAGGCGCGCTTGTACTTATGAAAGGTGAAAAGGTGGCTGCGAACTTATACCAATTGAAAGGAGAGATAGTTAAGGAGGCGGAAGCATCTGTTACTTCACATAGTCCAAGTCATAGAGTTGTAATTACATGGCATCAGAAGCTTGGACATATGTCAGAACAAAGAATGAAGATTCTTGTTGAGAGGAAGTTAATTTTTGGCCTCACAAAGGTTTCTTTACCTTCCTATGAGCATTGTGTTATCAGCAAGCAGCATCGCCTAAATTCAAGACATCAAATTCTAGAAGTGTCTCTGTTCTTGAATTGGTTCACTCTGATGTATGGCAGGCACCGATTCTATCGCTCGGAGGAGCAAAGTATTTTGTATCCTTTATTGATGACTATTCCAGGAGATGTTGGGTGTACCCAATCAAGAAGAAGTATAATGTGTTTGAAGTTTTCAAAGTTTAAAAAGAGCGGGTTGAACTTGATTCTGGAAAGAAGATCAAGTGTTTGAGGACAGATAATGGAGGTGAATACACTGGTGATGAATTTGATACCTTTTGTAGGCAAGAAGGAATCAAAAGGCAGTTCACTACAACATACACTCCTCAACAAAACTGAGTGGCAGAGCGGATGAACAGAACCTTGTTAGAAAGAGCAAGAGCAATGTTGTCAACTGCAAGTTTGGAAAAATCGTTCTGGGCAGAAGCAGTCAGTACCGCCTGTTATGTGATAAATCGGTCACCTTCAACTGCTGTTGAGTTGAAGACACCGATGGAGATGTGGACTGGAAGCCGGTCAACTATTCAGACCTCCATATATTTGGAAGTCTTGTGTACGTGATGTACAATTCTCAAGAAACTACAAAGCTGGATCCGAAATCCAGAAAATGTTTATTCTTGGGATATGCTGACGGAGTAAAGGGGTATCGCTTGTGGGACCCCACTGCCCACAAAGTAGTCGTCAGCAGAGATGTTGTCTTTATGGAAGAAAAAGTTCAAGAGAATGAAGAAGGTGATAGCACTACAAGTGAAACTACATCAATACATGTGGAAAAGCAGTCTCAGCTGAGTGATTCTTCTGAAGCCGTATCACAGCGCGAGGTGAATGAGACAACTGAGTCTCAAGCTCCAACGAATCGTACTCTTAATCGTGAAAGAAAACGTCCGGTGTGGCACTCGGATTATGTTATGGAGGGCAATGTTGCATACTGTCTTCTTACAGAGGAATGAGAGCCGTCAACTCTTCAAGAAACACTCAATAATTCAGATGCTTCATTCTGGAGGGAAGCAATGCAAGAAGAAATTGAAGCTCTTCATAAGAATAAAACGTGGGAACTGATGCCACTACCAACAGGTAGAGAACCCATTGGAAACAAATGGGTATATAAGATCAAGAGGAACGGTGATGACCATGTGGAGAGGTATCGTGCAAAATTGGTAGTCAAAGGATATTCTCAGAAAGAGGGAGTCGACTTCAATGAAATATTTTCTCCTGTGGTTCGAATGACAACTGTTCGAGTAGTTCTGGCAATGTGTACTACGTATGATTTACATCTAGAGCAGCTATATGTGAAAATTTCATTTCTTCATGGAAATCTTGAGGAAGAAATTTACATGCTCCAACTAGAAGGTTTTAAACAAAAAGGAAAAGAGAAATTGGTTTGCAGGTTAAACAAATCTCTGTATGGTTTAAAGCAGGTTCCGCGATGTTGGTACAAGAGATTTGATTCTTTCATCATTGGCCTTGGATATAACAGACTACACGCAGACCCTTGTGCATATTACAAGAGGTTTGGAGACAATGATTTTGTCATCTTGCTGTTATATATTGACATGTTGGTTGCAGGCCCCCAACAAAGATCGTATCAGTAAACTAAAGGCACAGCTCGCTAGGGAAATTGAGATGAAAGACCTTGGACCCGCAAACAAGATTCTATGGATGCAAATTCACCGAGATAGAGTTAGTAGGAAAATTTGGCTTTCACAGAAAAATTATGTGAAGACAATCTTGCAAAGGTTTAATATGCAAGTTGTAAGCCAATATCAACCCCGTTTCCTACTAATGTCAAGTTATCCTCCAAGATGAGTCCTAGAAGTGAGGAAGAGAGGATGGAGATGTCTCGAGTACCGTATGCATCAGCAGTGGGAAGTTTAATGTTCCCGATGATTTGTACAAAATCAGACATTGCACATGCAGTGGGAGTAGTGAGTCGGTACATGTCAGAACCTGGTAGAGAGAATTGGAAAGCTGTGAAGAGGATCCTTAGATACATTAAAGGAACCTCAGATGTTGCATTATGTTTTGAGGAATCGGACTTAACTGTCAAGGGATATGTTGATTCTGATTACGCAGGTGATCTTGATGGAAGTAAATCAACCACCGGGTATGTGTTTACACTTTCTGGCAGAACAGTAAGCTGGGTTTCAAAACTGCAGTAAGTTGTGGCCATGTCAACAACAGAAGTAGAATATGTTGCAACTGCTCAAGCCAGCAAAGAAGCAGTATGGTTGAAGATGTTGTTGGAAGAGCTCGGGCACGAACAAGAGAAAATTACTCTATTTTGTGACAACCAGAGCGCCTTATATNATGTTGCATTATGTTTTGAGGAATCGGACTTAACTGTCAAGGGATATGTTGATTCTGATTACGCAGGTGATCTTGATGGAAGTAAATCAACCACCGGGTATGTGTTTACACTTTCTGGCAGAACAGTAAGCTGGGTTTCAAAACTGCAGTAAGTTGTGGCCATGTCAACAACAGAAGTAGAATATGTTGCAACTGCTCAAGCCAGCAAAGAAGCAGTATGGTTGAAGATGTTGTTGGAAGAGCTCGGGCACGAACAAGAGAAAATTACTCTATTTTGTGACAACCAGAGCGCCTTATATCTGGCAAGGAATCCAGCATTTCATTCAAAGACAAAGCATATACGAGTTCAGTATCACTTCGTTCGTAAGAAAGTGGAAGAAGGAACCATGGATATGCAGAAAATTCATACTGATGATAACGTGGCAGATTATCTGACGAAAGCAATCAACTGTGACAAGTTTATATGGTGCCGATCCTCATGCGGCCTAGCGGAAACGTAAGCAACATGAAAGTACAAGGAAGGATAACGTTGTGAAGATTGATTGGGCTTCAATCGAATCTTCAAGTGGGAGATTGTTATAGATACAGTGCATCTAGTGCAAGTGGGCTATGGGAATATCAAACAATTTGGCAAATGGTTTGGATACATGAATCTGACACCTACTTGCTTATCCAAGTTATTTACACTTTGTACCATGGACTACTCCTATAAATAGGAGCCTTGTAACCCTTGAAATGCATTCCATTCAAAAGCAGTAACACACAAGTATTATTTGTATCTTTCTCTCCTAGTAGTACATGTGAGAATTATTAGAGAGTTTGTGAGGTATCTCCTAATTCCTTGTAATTAGAGAGAAGGTGTAACTCCTAGTTTTCATCATAGTGGAACATATCTTTTCTTGCCCGTGGTTTTTACCCTATTCGGGTTTTCCATGTTATATCCGTGTGTCATCTTTTATTATATTTCATATTTTAGTAGTGGGTTTGCTTCAGTCCGGTGTCACTTTTCTGAACAACGGTTGATAATTTTGTGAGTTTTGTGATAATTTTGTATGTAAAGGTTGATAATTTTGTGAGTTTATAGTGTTTGAAGTAATTCAAACTCGCATATATGATATGTTGTTAGTAATTTTAAGTTATAGAAATGGATTATTATTTTGGTAGTAGGAGGTTGAGATGGAAAAGATGTTTGAAGAACTAATAGAGGATATTAGTGGTGGATCAGTGGCACATCGAAGGTGGTTCTTTAAATAAGTCGTGACGAACAAAATGCAATAGGTAACGAGTCAACTGGTCGGGTCAAGTTGGGCAAGATTGCACTATAGCTATAAAGCGAGGCAATTCGTGAGTGAATCCAACTAATATACAACAAAGTTAACATTAGGGGAAAAGATAATAATAAAAAATAAAAATAAAATCTTACTATCTTCTTCAGTTTTTTCTTTGCATCTTATTCTTTTTATCTCTAGGCGCCTTCTAACATGATTGTAAGGTAGGTCCCTTTTTTTATACATTATTTTTAAATTATTTATGTTTCTAAGGAAGTTCCCGGGTTCCACCTTCATTAGCCTTAGGTCCGCCCATAGTGGATATTGATATGTTAGACACCAAAAATGTTGAATATGTTCAAGATCTATATGCTTAATTATTATAAATAATTGATGCGCGTGGATTGCAACACGCACTACGTTTTACCTCTCGAGGGATTCGAGAAGCTTGCAATCCCCACCAGGCAGTGTAGCCTGGACGACGTAGTATGATGTAGTGCAAGTACCGGGATTGATCGTTCTCTCGCAGCGGAATATGTTCGTTAGGCTAAAGGCTACTCTAATCTAGGTCTAAGGGTGGGGAAGATTCTTTTTGTATTTTTATTTTTATGAAAGCAGGTAAATCTCTGGTTGGAGGAGCAGGCGGAATTGTTGCTAGTCAACTAACAAGTTATCTACTTTTATACTATATATTTTTGTATTTTTTTAGGTTTGAGAAAATCAGTGGTGAGAGTAGTGTTACTTAGATTTCATTACTCCCTAACTATCTTTTACCATGACATTAGTATGTTAGTTTGCCGTGGATGACGGGTGTATTCCTAACAAGTCGTAGGAGTGCGTTCAATTCCCTAAACTCTATAAATCTACCTCACTCTATGACGATACGTCAAGCATCCTATCATGAGCTCACGATACAACCTATGCATGAAATACTACCTTAAAATCGATTAACGCACATCGATTCACGTTTCTTAAGACGTTCAACTTGTTACCGTATAGGAGGGTTAGCCAGTTTTCTCAAGTCTAACGTAGATGAAACATTCACCCAAACACAATCCAACATACACATCACATGATAATCAATAGTTAGGTTTCATTAGATTCTAAGCAAACACAGAGTAATTAGCCTAGCATGTTGAAAGAAAGACAAGCACAAGTATATATCACACAACACATAGACATATTGTATGAATAAAGACTTATCTTGGATTAAACATGCAAGTTAAGAGGGTTAGGATACCTCTAAGGCTGTAATACACGTACATAGGGTTTAACCCCAAAGTTCTCACTCCAAAATTGTCACAAAATAAGAAAAAAAAACGTTCTATATAATAGAAAACGCGGGCTGACGGCGTCAGCCCAATAGGTGACGTCGTCAGCTCGGCGATTAGGGTTTCCTGACGGCCTTAGTTGACGTGGTCATAATGCTGGTTCGCAGATCTGACGGCCTTGTTGACGGCGGATCCAATTTACACTACGAACTCCTCTGGATCGTCACGAGGTCTTTTTTCACTTCTGGACTTCACTTGTTCCTGACGGCTCACTTAGTAGATGTGACGCGTTCACCTTTGTAATTTCAAGGTCTTTTGAGTTTTGTTGTTTTTCCGCACTTTTCACTCCCGAAAACCGCCGGAAAAATGCTTCTTTTGTGGATTACCCTTCCAACAAGTACTAAAATGAGAAAGAACGATTTTGGGTGAAATCCAAACTAAATGACAACGCGAAATTAGGATCAAACCGACC
>LBNU01009555.1:29504-42177 GCA_014162995.1 Artemisia annua
AGCGTAAATCTTGGTTTTGGAGGAGAGGGCGGAATTTAGTTGCTATTCAACTAACCAAAGCTTATACTACTTATACTACTTATATTTTGTATTTTTACGGGTTTTGAGAAATTCAGTGGTAGAGAGTAGGTTTACTTAGGATTTCATTACTTCCTAGACTATCTTGTTACCATGTATTAGTATGTTGAGTTTGCGTGGATGAGGGTGATATTCCTAACAAGTCGTATGGGAGTGCCGTTCAATTCCTAACTCTTACAATCTCTACTCACTCTATGACGATACGTCAGCTCCTAGTCATGACTCACGATAGCAACTATGCATGAAATACTACCTTAAATCGATTAACGCACATACGATCACGTTTTCTTACAGACGTTCAAGCTTGTTATCCGATAGGAAGGCTTAGCAGTTTTCTCAAGTCCTAACGTAGATGAAACATTCACCAAACACAATCACAACATCACATCACATATAATCAAGTAGGTTTCATTAGTAAAGCAAACACAGAGTAAATTAGCTAGCATCTTGAAAGAAAGACAAGCACAAGTATATATCACACAAACATAGACATATATGTATGAATAAAGACTTATCTTGGATTAAACATGCAAACGGTAGAGGGGTTAGGAAACCCTCAAGGCTGTAAACAAGTACTAGGGTTTGAACCCTAAAGTTCTCCAGCTCCAAAATTTGTCACAAAGAAAAAAAAAAAAACGTTCTATATATATAGAAAACGCGGGCTGACGGCGTCAGCCCAATAGGTGACGTCGTCAGCTCGGCGATTAGGGTTTCCTGACGGCCTTAGTTGACGTGGTCATAATTGCTGGTTCCAGATCTGACGGCCTTGGTTGACGGCGTTACAATTTACACTACGAACTCTCTGGATCGTCACGAGTCTTTTTTCCACTTTTGGACTTCACTTGTTCCTGACGGCGTCACTTAGTAGAGTGTGACGGCGTCACCTTCAGTAATCTTCAAGGTCTTTTGAGTTTTTGTTGTTTTCCGCACTTTTTCACTCCGAAAACGCCCGAAAATGCTTCTTTTGTGATTTTCCCTTCAAAAGTACCTAAAATGAGAAAAGAAACGACTTTGGGTGAAATCCAAACAAAAAACATACGAATTAGGACTCAAACTGACCCCTAAAAACGTAACATTTTTCGTCTCATCAATAAACTATAGAAAAAGTGGAGTTTATCTAATGTTATAATGGTTCCTTTTACATTTGTTTGTCAGTTATGTCACGGTGACGCAGGACGCGCGGAAGCGTATTTAGATAAACCCTAATCTAAGGGTGATATACGAGGCGCACCTCAAGGGAATAAAACCCTAACAAGAGATTCACTCTTAAAACACAAAGTTTATTAATAATAATGATCAAAAGATATCAATTACATTGATAAAAACCCTATATTTATAGGAAAACTAATCTTGTAAAACAAGCTAACTTAATTATTCTAGAATAAACAAAAATATGGAAACTAAAATCAAAGACACGACCAAAAGAAAAAACCAGTAAACTCACGACCCAAAAAGAAGTAAGGTTACTTGTTGAGAAGTAAGGTTACATGTAGGATTACTTGGAAGTATCGATACAAACAAGTAACCTGAGTTTGATATTGTGATTCTTCTAGTAACCTTACTTTGGTTTAGGAGTAGCCTTACTCCTACCAATAAGATCCTTATCACATGGTTTCACCAAACTATATATGAACACAACAATCTGATATCAAAGAAAGGATGAGATGGCATCAAAATTATATAAGTAGACAAGAGGTAAACGTAACTAATTATATACACATGGTTTCATTGGTACGTTATTAGATTGTTTCAGATATCGTTCTTTTTGTCATGTACAATGCATAGGTGAATTGTAGTTATTTATTGAGAAGATAGACCCCACAAGCTGCATGTTTCTTCTCTACTCTACATAAATAAGGCATGTTACTCATATTTAGTGATAGGGTGTAGCTAGCTTTGGTTACCCTACGTAGATTAAAAAAAATGTTGTAGATTTTTAAATATTGTAAATTGCTTCCACTAGAATTTTATAGAATAGATGGATCATAGAATGCTACACTGGATGCGATGGATCCACCGTTTACTTCTTTTCTCTTAGAGAAAATTCCGAGACTAGACCAGTCGCGCAACTTCACTACCTTCCATGGACCAAAAAAAGTGTTATTCCTCATCTAGGTCGAGCGACTTGCGACTTTTTTATTTTTAATAAGAAGGCGCCAAGTGTCACCAAAAAAGTCGCGCCAATTCTTTTTTTATTTCTTATGTGTAAGGGTACTTTTGTCATTTCACAAAACACATTTTCACATTTATTTTCTTTTCTTTTTCTCACTCTCATCAACCAAAAACACAAACCTACTTACACATCTATTTCATCTTAATCTTCATCTATAATTATTTTTCCTTCATTCAATACAACACCATCCTCTCAACCTTTTTAGATCTAAAAATTGTCCTCTTATTCTTAAATCAATCCGAACACAACCTCACTCTTAACACTTTCTTAGATCTAAAAAAAAAACCCCGCTTATCTTTTTCCCTTTGATAATCGAACAACAAACACCCTTTCTTGTTCTTCTTTTCCGTTAACACACGAATCACAACACAAGCACCTTTTCTGATCACAAAAAGAACTACAAGATATGACAACTTCAAGATCCTTTAGTGGGTCACAGGTAGGATTTTTTTTTTCCTTTCTTGTTTTTCCTAAAAAAATAGATATATGATGATAAAGCTCTTGTGGTATTGTTCTTTGAACGAATCTTTGACTACACAATGAGTTAAACTGAGATCTTGGTTTTTAAAACAACTAGTAGGGTACCCGCGCGTTGCAACGGCGGGTACCCTAAAATAAATGTTAACGACGTCAAAAGGCAAAAGTGATAGCTAGGAGTTGTATACCGTTCGGGCGCGAGCCCGTTGGCCCATGCTTGTTCGGGCTCTAGCCACCCGTGCCTGTTCAGGCTCGAGCCCATTTGGCCCGTTGCCCGTTCGGGCTTGAATATTTGTATAATATGCTCTATTATTTGTATTAGTGATATTTAATGCAGGAATTGTGTTTAAGTTGGTTGTACAATATGCTTAATAATTTGTATTTCTTATGTAAGGGGTGTTTTAATAACTGCATTAATTATATTTATTAACAAGTTAATTAATGTTAGTAAATGTATTTTAATTAGTTGTACTTTTAGCTTAAGAATTTGTAATGTTGAATTTTAAGTATTTCTATTTAAAGATTGTATTTAATGTTAGAAAATGTGTTTTAATTACTTGTATTTTAATCTTAAGAACTTGTAATTGCATTTAATGTTAGAAAATGTGTTTTAATTAGTTGTACTTTTAGCTTAAGAACTTATAATGCTTAATTTTAAGTATTTCTATTTTCAGAAGGCCTAAATGCTTTATAAGATAGTATGATGATGTGCGTTTTGTTTATATGATCAAGATTTAGCATAAAAATGCCAACTTTATCAAGAATCAAGAGCAGTTGAGGGTTTAGAGGTAGTCATAAGGCTGCTAAACTAATAAAAAAAGGGTCAAATGAAATAAAACAACTAGTATGTGCTTAAATGAGATTTGTCTTGTAATGTATTTGGTGCATGATGTGCAGAGAAGTGGTAGATTCATGGGGGTTTGTGTTAGAAAATGAATTTGAATAAACTGTTGGGTTTGGTTTTGTTGTTTGTTGGTCCAAAAAGCCTGTCAAATAGATGTGCAAATCTGGTGGGGGTGGTGGTGGTGGTGGTGGGGGTGGTGGTGGTGCAAACTGGGTTTGTGTTTTTGGTTGATGAGAGTGAGAAAAAGAAAAGAAAATAAATGTGAAAATGTGTTTTGTGAAATGACAAAAGTACCCTTACACATAAGAAATAAAAAAAGAATTGGCATGACTTTTTTGGTGACACTTGGCGCCATCTTATTAAAAGTAAAAAAGTCGTAAGTCGCTCGGTCTAGATGAGGAATAACACTTCTTTTGGTCCATGGAACGTAGTGAAATTGCGCGACTGGTCTAATCTCGGAATTTTCTCTTTCTCTTAATTAGTACATGAATTATATTCTTTGTTTCCAAGTTGTTGAAGTTCTAGAATTCGTAGCAAGAAAAGAAGAGATAGAATTGCCAAGAGAATTAGTTTAGAAGTTTGGCTGATGCATAATAGTTAGTGACGTAGATGACAGATCCTTTGAAAAGTGGTAATATTTTACAAAGTCTAAAAAGTATTTACAACCATTGGATCATAAGGCAAGATCTAATCAAATTAAAGAGGGATATATACACATAGGGGCATACTGGTCATTCTACCTTTCTTCTCCCAATAACCTCCCAAATCACCATCAGATCTAACACAACACATCTCTTTCATCCCATCCGACCTCTCTCCAACACATAACTCAGGTGATCTTCATCACCGTCACCACCATTGCGTCGTCACCAGCACCGTCTTCATGCCGTCAACACCACCGTCTTCACGCCGTCATCATCAGGTTCCAACTGATAAAACACTTTTTCGTACTTTGAATTTCATAATAATCAGGTAAACATAGAGGATCTTTTGTTGAAATTAATCTGGGTTATGTGACGCAATTTTGTTCATGTTACGTTAATCTTTCTAATGATAAGTGGAACTGAATTTAAAGTGATTGGAAAGTAGCCACTTTTTGAACGTGATTTTGTAGAAACAACTGATTTATCGTCAAACCAAAATACCTTTAAACAACACCTTCATCTTCTTCCTAATAAATAAGCTCTCAACTATTACCTTCATCTTTTTCCGGCAAATAGTCGCCAGCGGCAACAATCCAATACTTATGTTTTTGCAATCAACGAAGAACTTCTTGGTAATAGTTAATTAAAAATTGTTGACGAAGAACTTTTGAGTGTCGTGGTTGGAGAGAATTTTGGGATTGATTTGAGGAAAAGAGGAAGTAAAAGACGAGGTAAGTGACACACTTTACTTGACCAAAGAAATTTTTTTTTTTTTTTTTTTTTTTTTTTTTTTTTTTTTTTTTTTTTTTTTTTTTTTTTTTTTTTTTTTTTTTTTTTTTTTTTTTTTTTTTTTTTTAACACTAGTACGGTACTCTTTTATAAGGTGAGTTAAAACCAAAAATGTTTTACACTATTTTTGTGGTATATAAAAATGTGATTTAAGTGGATATAAAAGTTATAAGCAAATAAATTGTCATCTGTTAGGAAGAAAATGGTTCATTGTTAAAATCTGCTCATATAATCATATATTAGGTATTCTTTTTAGTCATTTTACATATGAATTTAATAAATAATTTGATTTTTCAAACATTCAAAAAAGTGATTATCAATAAAAAGTGTTGTTAATCAAAAAAAGTATGGTTTATCAATAAAAAGTGTTGTTAGTCAATAAAAAGAGTTGTTTATCAATATAAAGATTTCTTTTGATAAATGTAGTGCGTTTATTGATGTCGTAATGAAAAAGGTAGTTGAATTTGTTGTTGATCAACTTGTTTAAAAGATATATATACATGTTGATTTTGTTTATAATGAAATGATGGTATTTGTGTATTATTGTATGCAATTGATATTTAATATTTGCGTATGAAGTGTTGAGCTTATCAATGTTGGAGAGTTGATTTTGTGATGTAATTAGTAACATATTTGGGGTTTTTTGTGTGAATATAAGGTGTTTGATGAAAAGTCTCTGACGGTTTTTTGTTATAAAAAGGAGTGATTTTTTTTGTTAAAAAGTGATTGTACAACTTTGTATTTGATCCGTTTATTTTTGATAATGTTCATCAATTCATTAGTTAGTTATGGTCATCAGTTAATTTTGTTCATCAGTTATTTTTGATAATGTTCATCAGTTCAAGGTAGTATTGTTCATAAGTTGATCAATTTTCTAATATAAACAAAATATTTATCAGTTCATCAGTTACTTTTGATATTGTTTATCAGTTATTTTTTATAACGTTCATCAGTTATTTTTTATAATGTTTAGCAGTTTTTGAAAAAATAACATTCATCAGTTATTATTGATATTGTTCATGAGTTATTTTTGATAACGTTCATTAGTAATTTTTTATAATGTTTAGCAGTTTTCGAAAAAATAACGTTCATCAGTTATTTTTGATATTATTCATCAGTTATTTTTTATAATGTTCATCGGTTATTTTTTCAAAAAAATAACGTCCATCAGTTATTTTTGATAACGTTTATCATTTATTTTTGATAACGTTTATCAGTTATTGTTCGTCTTTAACGTGCGATATCTCACTCATATCATATTGGATTTGAGTGATTCAAATTTCTGGACAAATAATGGCCAAAAGCTACAACTTTCGTGTTTTAACGTTTGAAAAATTCGCCTTTTAAACTAGACAAAATTAGAGGCAAAAATTTCAAGAAAATCAACACCCACTTAGAAAGTTGAAATAAAAAAGTTGCGATTCATAAATCATAATATATACCAAATTAAAGAGAATTAAATTTAAAATAATTATGGTGAAATCGGTTTTTCATAAAAGTTTGTCGTTTGAAAGTTATTTACGTTTAAAGTTTTGGGGTGAAATAAAAAAAACGAGTTAAAAGTACCAAAATACCCCTTAACCGAATTTAATAAGAAAAAAGGGAGGGAGTGGGTGGGGGACACGTGGCACTAGGCTTTCTAGACTTTTTAATTTCTTACACTTTTTAGTGGATCACATCTCTAGTTACGTAATGCAAAGTTACAACCTATGAAAACACTTTGGAGGTGTCAAAGTACATGCGTCTTGCTACAAGTCTTCATAATTAGACTAAACACTACGACACACGAAAAACAAGCGTTTTATCTCCAATTAGGTGGGAACAAGTTGTTTTTTACAATTTTATTAAAAGTAGGTAACCTGCAAAGAGCGTACGGCGTATCCACTTCTGGAGATACGTTGTATCAACACATGGAAGATTTCACTAAGTATTGGTGAAAATGAAGACATACGGCGTATTGACATACGACGTATTAAACTCTGGCAATACGTCGTATCTAAAGCTCTGCTGTCAAAGCCCAAAGAAAATTGTAGCAACTAAATTGAAACAAAACTCAAATTTGGTTACTATTGCATGATTTTCACCCTTTTAATTAACGTGTAATACTAACTTAAATGGAATGAAACTAAAATTAGATATAAATTGGACAAATTATTTTAAAAGATAGTTTGTACCTGACTTGAAATGCATTTATGTAATCACTTCTTAAGTTATGTCCAAGATCGAACAACTTATTTTATAGGTACCAATTTTTTAACTAGAAAATTGAAAGTGTGTTAGAGATGAAATAAGTAAATAAACAATTAGCTCAATGTATGCTTTTATAGAAAGAATTTTGTAGAACATGTCATAGGATTCTTTCAAAAATAGATAATAACTTATAGACTACACAAATATTCATTTTTTTTTACCAAGAAATGAACCTTACCTATATAGACTATACGTACAAATTTTAACGTACAAAGGGCATTTGATAGTGGTCAGTGGATCGAAAGCGACACATATGTATTGCAAAATTACTTTTTAAAGACTAATTTACGAAAGTTACATAATTACAAACAAACAAGTTTTTGTATGTTGTAAAGATATCTTTCTAGCAAAGAGTTGCAAACTTTTAGACTACTCTCAGCAGTCACACCACTTCACCTTCTACCTCAGCGCCACATTAACTTTCTCTCCACTCACTCCCTCTCACTCCCTCAATAGTCACCACTCCATCATCTTTTTATCAAAATACTCAGTTATATACAAATATACCCCACAAATACCTCACACACACACACACTCATAAACCAAATAATCAATAATAAAAACATTAAGAGGGGCTCAGCATGGTTTCATATAAGATAAGGAGCTCACCTTTCGTGATTGGTGTGAGCACCTCACCTTTCGTCCCCAGAAAGCCTCACGCGTGACCATATGCGAAGAGGAGCTCATTCTCCTCGCCGGGAACAACCTTAGGTAAAGAAAGAAAAAATATATGAATATATGTTTGTAATATTCTTTTAACAAAGTTTTCGTAAGTCTAAGACTGGAGTTATATATGAATATAACTCCCCCTCCGCCTCCCCGGATGCGTTGTTGAAGCAGAAAAGAAAGATGTCGGTTTGTGGAACAACCGCCTTGTGTTGTGTGTATATGAACTGTAGTATTGGTTTTGTGTGTATATTTGTGCTGAAGTTGGGTACATTTGGGTAGTGAAGTTGGTTATGTTAAAGGTGATGTTGGTGGTGAAGTGAAAAGCTGATGTGGCGCTGAGTTGTCAGTGGTGATGTTGGTCACCACTACACGCTGTCTAACATTTTGTTTTTGAGAAAGCGGGTTNTTTTTTTTTTTTTTTTTTTTTTTTTTTTTTTTTTAAATTGACAAAGCACTGGTGGTTTGTAGAATTGTTATGATAGACTGACGACTATTTTTTGTTCAAATGATGGTTATTACACTTTCATGTGACCAATTTGGTCTTTTTCAAAGTAAAAACAAATGCAATTAAGAAAATCAAAAAATATAAAAACGATATTTTTTGTTTACTTTGGAAAAAGATGAAAATTGATCGCACGATGGTACTACAACTGTCAGTCGCACAAAAATTAACCGTTGGTCTAGCAAAAATATCACCAGAAACCACTAGTACTTTTGTAATTAAATATCAAATACATGTCAAAAATATTATGGAGTCACATAGTCGGTTGGTCTAGTGAACCCTTTCCAAAAATAGTTATTTTTTTTAAATACTTTTTTATGGACCAAAAAGGTGGGGAAAATTTTCTACTCTTTTTGTTACTTATGAAATATAAACATTCACCAAAGGTCTAACTTTACTTATCAAACATGGGTAGATAAGCTTTACAAAATTTCTGTATGAACAATGATATGTCTTTCTATAATTCTTCTGAATGCTATATACCTATAATTTCTATTTGAGGAGGAACATGTCTTACTTTTTCACTATCTAATACAATAACAACAACAATAATACTCAATCCCTTCTGAGCAATATATGAGAGAGGTAAAATATAGATATATTATACCTTTATTTTAACTTAAACTCGAAAATAGTGAGACCGCTTTCATGAAAACCTGCGACAACTTTCACTATCTAATGATCTCATGTATTATTGCAAATATTGTAAACAAAGACTTATAAGAAGGTAACTATTTTTCTTTTATGTATAGTAATTTGGATACAAAATTTTCTTACACAACAAGCAATTAGATTAATTGTATAGAACAAAATATAATCTAAAACTAAAAGTATATATAAAGCATAGTAGCATAACACATAAAGCATAAAAGTAAAATGAAATGCCAAATAAGTTAAACGCATAAACTGATGAAGTTTAAAAAGTTATATAGATTAAAATGCCAAAAGTTTTGAGAATCTCATGTAGAGGTGGCAAGACGGGCGGATATTCAAATAATTATACATAGAAGTATTAATTATATTATTGCACTAAGTTTATTGTATAACGCCTTTTTTGCTCCTAATGTAAATATTTCTAAACATTTATGTATGGAAGTTGATAAATGTGATCGTAATCTATCAACGTCGAATAAGTATTATTTTGTTAATTGATTATGTATGGATATCTGAGTGACATTTTACGTTCTAGAACATGTTATTGTTTATACAGTTAAACTCGATTAAACGTCTAAAATGGTTAACCGTTGCTCAAACAGCGGGTAACTGCTTATTTCGGGTACCCGCCTAGTACTATTCAGTTTCGGGTAGTAAAATTAATTACCCGCATCACGATGGATAGTTTAAATCTTCCAAATAATGAACCGAACCGCCCCGCGAACACCGCGAAGACACCTACCTCTGATCTCATATTTAGATTTAAAAAATAACATTAAGTTTTCTTCCATTTCCTTTACAATACTCGAGAAAACACCATCTTACGTTTTATTTTCGTTTTCTTCCGTAACCCAAACTCTAGACCAGCGTTAATAAGGAAAAAAAATAATAAAATAATACCTAAAACAATAGAAAAAAACCAAAACCCTTGAGATCCAAAACATTCACCGCCTCACACACACTCATAAACCAGACTCTCACACACATCTTCACTCCTCCACAATTCATATCCCCCCCAAATTAAACCCCCAAAATCCCAAACCCTAACCCTAACCATAACCATGACCAAAGTCTACGGCACCGGAGTCTACGACTTCCGGCGCCACCGTGTCGCCGAGTATCCCACCTCCGACCAACAACCACAACAACCAGACTCCAAACCATCCACCACTCCAACTTCAATCACCTTAGTCGAAATCCAACGCGACAGGCTAACCAAAATCGCCGAAGCGAACTGGTCGAAAACCGCGAAAGAAGGCGGAGTTGTGTATAATGAGGAGCTGGTTAAGGAGATATATGAAAAGGAGCTCTTGGTGAAGGATGATGGGAAGGCTAGACGGACAGTTGTGTTGCAAAGAGTTATGATATTGGAAGTGAGTCAGTATTTGGAGAATTACTTGTGGCCGAATTTCGACCCCGACCGGTCGTCGTTCGAGCATGTTATGTCTATGATTCTTATGATTAATGAGAAGGTATAATTATTTGTTCATTATGATGAGTTTTTAGTTTTGCTGATATGTGAATGGAATTTGTGTATAGAATGTGTGATTATGCTGTGCGGTGTTTTGGTTAGAATGTTAGACGATATTTGAGCGCTAGAATGTTAGCCGATTATTGAGCGTTAGAATGTTAGGCGATATTTGAGGGCTAGAATGTTAGGCGATTATTGAGCGTTAGAATGTTAGGCAATTATTGAGCGTTAGAATGTTAGACGATTATTGAGTGCTAGAATGTTCTAGTTCATCGTTTGAACATGTTATGTCTATGATTTTTATCTATGTTGTTAATATCGGCGATATATCGGCGATATCTCGTGTATCGCTCCTAAAAAAATATCGGATCTAAATATCGCTCCAAAATATCGGATCCGATAATATCGGCGATATTGGCCGATATTTTGATGATATTTTGGAATCGCGATATTTTGGAATCGGCGATATTTTGACTTTGACTTTTTTATGGGTTTTTTTTTGGCAGCCCAATTAGCAAATAACTTACACGTCGGATCTTGAGTTCACTAAAATCCGACCATGATTCTTCCCCTTTGAAATATGACCATGGTTCCAATGACGGATCTGAAATCCGACCAAGTTTGCAATTTTGATTAGTTTTTGATGATTTTGGTGTTATATGAACGATTTTATTATTGTTTTTGGAGTTGATGAATCAATTTATTGGTGTTTGATTTTTTATCTTGAAATTGAAATTGTTTATGCTCTTGATGGGGATGAGAGAGAAATAGATGTACAGTTATGATAGAAAAAGTAGGATGGTTGAGGTTTATGCTGTAACTTTGGTGCAACGAAATACCCTTAATACCCTTAAACATTTATTAAGTAGTTTACATTTTCTTTTAAATGAAAATTACACTTGTCAATTCCTTATTGGTGCCTATTGTATCCGACTTTAAAGTGTACACCATATGAACAATATATATATATATATATATATATATATATATATATATATATATATATATATATATATATATATATATATATATATATATATATATATTATGTATATTATATATATATATATGTATATATATATATATGTATGTATGTTATGTGTGTGTGTGTGTGTGTGTGTATATATATATATATATATATATATATATATATATATATATATAGTGGGGGGGGGGCTTTATTTTCAGAACCCTGTTAAGTGCGGGAACTGCGAGAACTCCAATTATGCATTAGAAAACATGTATGTTCATATAAAACATGTATGTTTTCTTACATACACCTTAATACACATGCCTGCGTATTAAAGTGTATGTAAGAAAACATACATTTTTTATATGAACATGTATGTTTTCTAATGCATAATTGGAGTTCTCGCAGTTCCCGCACTTAACAGGGTTCTAAAAATAAAACCATTTTGCATTGATCTGTTAGGTTGTTAATTTCGTAGATATTGTTATATATACAGTATATATATAGTACTATATCTATAGAGTAATATATATTATAAATAATTAATAATAATAATATAATCAAATTTAAAAATTACGTAAAACACATTTGGTTATAACAAAGTAATTTATATAAAAGAATATATATATGTATAATACGGAAATATATAACAATTTAAAATATAAATATGTTGTCGAATAGAATCATAGAGGTATGTGAGTAAGGTGTCTTCGTATTGAGTTATGGTGGGACCGTAAAAGACATACGGTAAAAGAAATACTAAGGGTGGTTAAGTGCATGAACTGGTTACAAGTATTTTTAAAACCTTTTAGGTCGACCGTGTTGGACCCCTCCTGTGAATATCCCATTCTTATAGCTCGCCGGATGAAAATGCCGGTTTGGCCGGAATAGTCACGAAATTCGAAGGGTTTAAATGTATCTGTCTTATCTTAATGTATTCGGGCGCCAGTTGGTACATTGAATATTTTATTGTGAAGAAGATATAATAATGGTTGAGTGGGCAGAATTGGGGAGGGTAAAAGCGGGGGTAATAATATTAATAATATTAGTATAGAATAACAACAACAACCAAAACAGATTTTATAATAATGGTAGATACCGAATACTAATCATAAATAATTAAATGGATTATAATAATAAGAATTAGTTAAT
>LBNU01009555.1:42354-67302 GCA_014162995.1 Artemisia annua
GATATCTCACCGATATCTCACCGCGAAAACCGATATTTCAAATATCGTACCTTGAACGATACGAGATTTTTGACCGAGATAACAACATAGATTTTTATGATTAATGAGAAGGTATAATTATTTGTTCATTATGATGAGTTTTTAGTTTTGCTGATATGTGAATGGAATTTGTATATAGAATGTGTGATTATGCTGTGCGGTGTTTTGGTTAGAATGTTAGACGATATTTGAGCGCTAGAATGTTTGCCGATTATTGAGCGTTAGAATGTTAGATGATATTTGAGGGCTAGAAGGTTAGGCGATTATTGAGCGCTAGAATGTTAGGCAATTATTGAGCATTAGAATGTTAGACGATTAATGAGCGCTAGAATGTTGGACGATAATTGTTTCTAGTTTGTCGTTTGAACATGTTATGTCTATGATTTTTATGATTAATGAAAAGGTATAAATATTTGTTGATTATGATGATTTGGTAGTTTTTATGATATGTGAATGAAGTTTGTGTATAGAATGGGTGATTACGCAGTGCGATGTTTTGGTTAGAAACTTAGAATGTTAGACGATTATTGAGCGTTAGAATGCTAGACATTTAAGCGTTAGAATGTTAGACGATTATGAAGTGCTAGAATGTTGGACGATAATTGTTTTTAGTTGGTTTATGTCTATGATTCTCATTGTTATTGAGAAGGTAGCGTTATAATGTTTTGTTGTTATTGTTATTGATGGTGTAGAATGAAAGGGTTGCCTAGTGTTAAAAGGCTTGTGTAACATCACAAAAAATGTGTGAGGTATCTGTTACAATTTCTTCTAGGTGCAAACAACCTTGAAGTGGCTACGCCAACCTTCTGAAAAGGGAGGGCTTTACCTGGTTTGAATCTTTGTGGTAGGTTTAAACCCCGTGGATTAGTCGGTCAAAAGGCCGGAAACCATGGTTACTAAAAAAATGTAAAGAATGAATTTAGTTTCGGGTTTAAGTGAATGGAAATTTGTATTCAGATTGTGTGCTTGTGTGGATTACATTTTATGGATTTGACTGTATTGTAAGTCTGTGAATGTTAAGTGATAATGAATTCAACTCCATGGTAGGTTTATGTTGTATCGGTACCATGTTTGCTGAGTCGAACTGTTATCAGAATATAAATATAGAATACGAAAGCTGGTTAGTAGGATGCATAGGTGTTAATGAGGTATTTATAAGCTACTCAATTGTTTATGATGCTTATGATTAACGAGAGGGTATAAATATATGTCAGTATTATGATTGTTAGTTTTGATGATAAGTGAATGAAATTTTTGTATAAAATGTGTGAAAGTGATGCACGGTGAACTTCTGTGGTATACGCTGTGCGGTGTTTTGGTTAGAATGTTAGACGATAGTTGTTTTTAGTTGTCATTTGAACATGTTATGTCTATGATTCTTTTGGTTAATGAAGGTATTGGTTATTTGTTGGTATGATGAATTGGTGATTTGTTATTGATGCTGTTAAATGTGGTTTTGAAGATGAGTGAGCTCAAATGTGTGTGCGTATTGTGAATTTGTGTGTATTAGGGTTGTATGATGTTTTGGTTAGATGATAATTAAGACCTAATAATACTAGCTGTAGTACCGATTTGACGGTAATTTATATGTTCCATGTTGTATTTAAATGATTAGGATATAAAATGAGATGCGGCTTGCAGAATGTGGGTGTAATGAGAGGTTTGTATAAATAGGAAACTAAGCCTGATTGTAGTTTAGTGATGGTGGGTGGTAGGTTAAGATTCCTTTGCTGTTACTCTTTATAAGGAGATGCCCTCTTAGTCATCTGCTAATTACTGTACACCGTTTGCTTGTTTATGAAGATACATGATGTTTAATGATTAATGAGAAGGTGTCAGGTTATCTGTTAATACTCACTTTGTTGTTTTTATGTGATATACTATAGAATGTTTTGACCGTATGCAAAATAACTTTAGTTTCAACGATAAGTGAAGATTTGTCTGTATGGTGAATGAGGTTTTTGTTTTTCGTTGACATATTGTGTAATAATGTTAGCCCAAATTTTGTTTTTCAAAGGAGTACAAAATGGAATATGACTTTTATTACATGGTAGGTGTTAATGTATTATAATATATCTATTTCATGATTGCTGAATTTAAACAGTTTGTTAGAATAGAATATGAATTTTGGTTAGCAGAATGTTGGTGTTAATGGGGTTTGTTTGATAGGAAACTAAGATTGATGTAGTTCAGTGTTGGTAGGTTGCATGTTCTTTTGCTGTTGCTGTTTATCTTGGAAGTATATACTCTCTAAATCCTGTGCTAGATATCACAATGTTGTGATAGATTTATATCTTGCTTGTAAGGTCCAATAACAAAAAACAAAAGAGAGAATATGGTTTTCTGTGCCCGTTATGTGTCATGCATGCTAAGTATCTGCTAGATGGTAGAGTGCTACTGATCAATATAGAAGATTAGGGTTCCAATTCATGTATTAAAGTAAACATTTAGGTTTATTTATCTATTGTGATGAACCAAAAGTTGAAGGCAATGACCAGTGACTTATATGTTAACGCTATTACATGGGACTTTGCAGTTTCGAGAGAATGTTGCTGCTTGGATATGCTTTTATGATAGAAAAGATATGTTCAAGGCATTTCTTGAGAGAGTTCTTTGCTTGAAGGAGGTATGTGACATTGTGACTTTCTGGGTAGCTGTTGACATGGGTCAAGGCTCAGGACTAATGATTGGTGTTAAAAAATCTGATGCAGGGTAGAAGCTTGAGTATAGCAGAGAAGACAAATTATCTACTTTTCATGATTAATGCTTTCCAGGTACAAAGTCTGTATATCATTTTGCATGTTATCACATACTATGTAGGTAATTGATGTCGAATCACCTCTAGTGTCTATATGATACTTCAAGTTATTTAGTGCACGGATTTTATAAAAGCATTGATGCTTGCTATGTTCACACAGAACTTTGAGTACATCTACTTAACTTCTCTCTCTGCACCTGACCAATTGTCTTCCTCAGTTATCATATACTATATTAGGCTATGCAAATACCCTACTATATTGTTCCCGCATTACTTCGATGGCCACATAACTGAAAACTTTTATGTTGTGGACATGGGAACAATTCATTTTTTAAAATTATATTACTGGGAGTGGATTATAAACATTTGGAATGGATATAGGCATATAGCAGGTCAGAATATTATATTATTATCACTAATAAGCATAAGTGTAACAAAATTCACAACTGTTTTTGCAACCAGGTTCTTAACTTTGTTTTTTGGACTTATATGGTTAATGCTTCTTAAAGTTTTTGAAGACTTATCCAGTTTGGTTAATAGCTAAGCATACTCTTTTTTCTTCCTCCCTGGAGATGACTATTTGTTAATGTCTTAATGAAAGATTGAAATTAAATGTTACTCTCAATATTTGACAAAATGAACCAAATATGTTTTTTTTCTAGGTATCTTTTGTTTATAATTTAGGGTGTATATTACTATAACTTAAAAAGAAGTGTATTCCTTGTTGCTTGATAATATAGTTTGCGAATCTTTATTGCAACTGGTATTTTTGCTTTCACGGTTGTATTCATATTTTACAAATTTGAAGTAATATGCTTTTGTCATATTAGATAATTTCACTGATACAAATCGTTTGGCCTTTTTGTGACAGAGCTTGGAGGATGATATAGTAAGCAAGAAAATAATGAAATTGGCAAGTCTTCATTGCTGGCATAGTCTATCCTTTGGTCGTTTTCAGGTAAATACTTTTAACTGTTATTCCTTTAATTTGATTGTCATGTTACTTATCTTAAGTTACCTTGATTTGCTTTTTTAGATGGAGCTGTGCCTTAATCCAGATTTAATTAAGAAATGGAAAAGAATTGCAAAAAAAGCCAAGGAGGCGAAGAAACGAGGGGAATCTTTTGATATGTCAGTAATGCTGGAAGTAAAGTTTTTGAGGAATCTCATTGAAGAATTTTTAGAGGTAATGTTTGTTTACATCATATAAGTTTTTCATTGTCGGATTATAATCATGTTATCTGACTCTGGACGTTTTTATTTAATTGGACAGGTACTTGATTCTAAAGTATTTTACCAGGGCGATGAGAATGGAGGGTCCAGTGTACATGGAATCGACCAAATCAATGAAGCTTCAATCTTATATTGTGAGAGGTTTATGGAGTTTCTGATTGATCTTTTGAGTCAGCTTCCTACAAGGAGGTTAGTTCTTAAGTTCCTTGGTTATTTTTTCTTCACAAAGTTGAATTATGCATTTGTTGTGTACTTCATTGTATGCTGTTTCATCTTTGTTACTTATCTTGACTATGATTGTCTTGCAGATACTTTAAACCTCTTGTTGCTGATGTGGCCGTGGTTGCAAAGTGTCATTTGAGTGTTCTTTATAGACATGAAAAAGGAAAGCTCTTCGCACAGTTGGTCGACTTGCTGCAGTACTATGAAGGTTTTGAGATCGATGATAACTTAGGAAGGCAAATGACAGATGATGAGGTGCTTCAAGCCCACTATGAGCGTTTTCAGGCTTTCCAGCTTCTTTCATTCAAAAAGATACCCAAGGTTTGTTCTCTGCTGATATCTGTGTAGTAGAGATGGAGTTGAAAGGTGGGTTGAGCTGCTGAGTCAGGCGCATTTGACATGCTCACCCTTTTCTCCTCTTCTCCAATCTACTACGTAAATAGTTAATGCCTTAGTTTTGATTAGATAAACATTATTATTACAATATTAGTTTATTTGAATATAACCATTTAAGCAGGGGTATGCATCAAAATTGATTTTGGTCAACTTTCTGTCCATTTGACTTTTTCTCTAGTAGCTTATTCTTCGACTCATTTGAGATAATACACCAACCTAATATATGGGTTGAATTTGCCACCTCTACTGAAGTATATGCATTTTTTCCTGTCTCCTGATGCTTTGAGTTGACACCTTTCTTGATTATTTTACAAATTTTGTTACTTTTCTTGTTCCTCCATGTTTTGTAGTTGAAAGAGCTTGCACTTGCTAACATTGGGGCGATTCATAAGCGTGCTGACCTTTCAAAGAAACTGTCTGTACTTACTCCTGACGAGTTGAGGGACTTGGTCTGCAATAAGGTCAGTAGATATGCTATCTCTATAAATATGAACGCATCATAAACATAGAGTTATATGTATCATAATCATATTGTTCTCATCTTATTGCAGCTTAAATTGGTTTCGAAGAATGACCCATGGACTGAGAGAGTTGACTTTCTTGTTGAAGTTATGGTCTCTTTTTTTGAGAAGCAGCAGTCGCAAAAAGAATCCATAAATGCTTTGCCACTGTATCCAAATGAACAAATAATGTGGGATGAAAGCCTCGTCCCTAGCATCAACTACTCTGGGGAGGGCTGTTTAGCACTTCCAAAACTAAATCTACAGTTTTTAACTCTTCATGATTATCTTCTTAGAAACTTTAATCTCTTTCGTCTGGAATCTACCTATGAGATTCGTGAAGACATTCAAGAAGCTGTTCCACATCTTCTTGCTCATACTAATAATGAAGGTCAACCTGCTTTTCGTGGTTGGTCAAGAATGGCTGTACCCATTCAGGAGTTTAAAATTACTGAAGTGAAGCAACCAAATATCGGGGAAGTAAAACCGTCATCTGTAACCGCAGAGGTTACTTTCAGCATTTCTAGTTACAGAGCACAAATAAGATCAGAATGGAATGCTTTAAAAGAACACGATGTGTTATTTCTGCTTTGTATACGTCCATCTTTTGAACCATTAAGTGCTGATGAGGCAGAGAATGCGTCAGTCCCGCAAAAACTTGGCCTTCAATTTGTTCGAGGATGTGAAGTTATTGAGATGCGTGATGAAGAAGGCACTCTAATGAATGATTTCACAGGAAGAATTAAACGGGATGAGTGGAAACCTCCAAAAGGTGAATTGAGAACTGTGAGGGTTGCTCTTGATACTGCACAGTATCATATGGATGTTAGTGATATCGCTGAAAGAGGTGCTGAAGATGTTTACGGTACATTTAATATCTTGATGAGGAGGAAACCTAAGGAAAACAACTTTAAAGCAATACTGGAGTCTATAAGAGATCTCATGAATGAAACTTGTATTGTCCCTGATTGGCTGCATGACATATTTTTGGGATATGGTAATCCTTCTGCTGCTCAGTGGACCAATATGCCTGATCTTCTTGACACAGTTGATTTTAAAGATACTTTTCTTGACGCCGATCACGTGAGAGAATGTTTTTCAGACTATCAGGTTTGTTTCCAATATTACTACTGGCTTCTTTACTACATTTTTCATATGTAAACACCCTACTAATGTAGTCACAGGTTTATGTGGAAAATATATTATAGTTGGAATTATACATCACAACTTTTTTAAAGATTTTTTGATAAATAATCTGTGCAAAAAGTATACGAATAATACATTAATACTTGATAGAAGATTGATGTTGGTGCTGAATTTGGATAGTTCAACATTATATAAGAACGTCATTGTTGGTCATTTTACCTGCAAAGTTCTTAAATAGCCAGAGTTTGCTATTTTTGTGAGTAATTGTGCCTGATTTTGCTTGTTCTGCATTACTTCCAAAATGCATGGCAAGCTTGTTCATAGATTTTTAACAAAGTGATCCCTGTTTCAGGTAGTATTTACACATTCAGATGGCACAGAGAACTTGAATCCAGGACCTCCATTCCGGATCAATATTCCTAGAAATCTGAAAGGAATTTCTCATGCTCTCCCTGGAAATGAGAAATCCACCACAGATTCAGTCGATGTTGCCACGAAAGATATTGCTGACAGTGAGAAAGAAAAGCTTATTGTTGAGGCCTATATGCCTCCAGATCCTGGTCCGTACCCTCAAGATCAGCCAAAACAGAACTCTGTTAGATTCACCCCCACACAGGTATGCATTTTATCTCTTTGATATTTTATGTATGTGTGTGCATCATTAGTATTTGATCTATATATTCTATCTTATTTCAATCTACGGTCAATCTGGCTGTGAAAGGTCTACTTCCTCGACAAGAAGGTGTCTGCCTAATAGATAAAAATAGTGAATCATAGTTTTATGTAAGGCCTTTGACAGTGTGCCAGGAGAATGGTATATATATTTTTATTTGTATTCAATAACTCTTATTAAAGGTTTACATAATTTACATTTCTACATGAAGAATTAACTGCATCTACAGAGCTCAAAAAAGTATATTAAAAGACGCCAAAAGTTGACAGCTGTGCCAATTAACTTTACTACTTTTAGAGGCACACAATGTTTGTTTCTGTTGCTCCATTAAAGTGGCTTGTGTAGATTTATCAATACACCAAAATGCTTACTTGGCTTTTTATAAAACTAAAAAGCATTTGAAAGTGTTTTAGTATTACTCGAACCCTGATTTTTGTTGATGTTTAATCTTAATACTCTCTTGGAACAAGTTGACATTCAAGGTTACCCGTTTGGTTTGAGGGATACATATTTTACTCTATTTGTCTTGCTTACACAGCACTTAATTTGTTAGTAACTAATGAACCACCAAACTGACCTGTTGAACTGATGTTATTTATCCCACACTAGTACAGTAGTATGTCTAAAAGAGTGGTATATCCTCTCATTTCAATGGTGTGCTATAATATTACCTTTTTTTGCAGGTTGGTGCCATAATCTCAGGAATACAACCAGGATTGACAATGGTAGTGGGTCCACCCGGTACCGGAAAGACCGATACTGCAGTTCAGATATTGAACGTGCTTTATCACAATTGTCCTTCTCAAAGGACATTAATAATTACTCACTCAAATCAGGCTTTGAATGACTTATTTGAAAAAATTATGGAGGTATGGATCTTCTACATATTCAAAAAGATATATTCCATTTATGAATTAGTGTATCTCTGAATGATCTAAATTCATTTATTTTGACAGAGGGATGTACCAGCCCGTTATCTTCTTCGACTTGGTCAAGGTGAGCAAGAATTAGCGACGGATCTCGACTTTAGTCGCCAAGGTCGTGTCAATGCAATGCTTGTGAGACGTTTGGAATTGCTTAGTGAAGTGGAAAGGCTTGCAAGGTCTTTGCAACTGCCTGAAGATGTTGGCTATACTTGTGAAACAGCTGGCTACTTTTGGCTGCTTCATGTTTACTCACGCTGGGAACAGTTTCTAGCTGATTGTGATAAAAATCAAGAAAACCCCACGTTTGTTAAAGACAGGTTTCCATTTACCGAGTTTTTTTCGAACACCCCACAAGCAGTCTTTAACGGGAAATCATTTGAAGAAGATATGCATGCTGCTAAAGGCTGTTTTCAGCATCTTAAAACTGTTTTCCAAGAGCTTGAAGAATGTAGAGCATTTGAATTGCTGAAGTCAACAGTTGACCGAGCAAATCACCTTATGACAAAGCAGGCCAAGATTGTGGCAATGACTTGCACTCATGCAGCCTTGAAAAGAAAGGACTTTCTACAACTGGGATTTAAGTATGATAACCTTCTAATGGAAGAAAGTGCACAGATATTAGAAATCGAGACTTTCATTCCAATGTTACTCCAAAGACAAGAAGACGGGTATGCTAGGCTTAAACGGTGCATTTTGATTGGTGATCATCATCAGCTGCCACCCGTTGTAAAAAATATGGCTTTTCAGAAGTATAGTCACATGGACCAAAGTTTATTTACAAGATTTGTTAGGTTAGGAATCCCGTATATTGAACTCAACGCTCAGGGTCGAGCTCGACCAAGTTTAGCCCAGCTTTATAATTGGAGATACAGGGATTTAGGTGATCTTCCTTATGTTAAGGAGAATTCATTTTTTCATAGAGCAAATGCTGGGTTTTCCTATGATTATCAGTTAGTTGATGTGCCTGATTACCATGGGAAAGGTGAAACCGCACCTTCTCCATGGTTCTATCAGAATGAAGGAGAGGCTGAATATCTTGTTAGTGTTTATATCTATATGCGGTTACTGGGGTATCCTGCAAATAAAATATCCATCCTGACAACTTACAATGGTCAGAAACTTTTGATACGTGATGTTCTTAACCGAAGATGTGCTGACTATGACTATATTGGCCTTCCAAACAAGGTTAGTAGTTATTGAAACTTGCGTTTTACATCAGGAATCTTGTTATATTCTGTTTTGAAAGAATTATGCCAGCATCGAAATTTGAATTGGGCCAAATTTAATTGTTTTATATGTTATAGAGATCGCTGTCTCGACCCATGTACTTATGAATGGGTTGATTTGGGTTACCTTTAACATTTACGGCTCTCGAACGTTATAAAATATAGCTAAAAGGGGAACGGGACAAACTGGTTGAAAGTGTAGTTTTAGTGCATATCCTAGTTCCTCTTTGTAAGACAATTTGGACAAAACGTGTTTCGGGTTTGCCTAATCCGCTTCCCTCTATTTCTACTCCCTTGTTTTCTACCTCTAATCTGTTTGAATTATGGTTGTTGGTTTGCATGTGCATGTCAAACATCATATCTTGTTGGAGTACCCAACTTATTATCTAAAAGTATATTGTGTGATCTAAATAAAACGGTGAATTGCTTTGATAGTTTTGATATATGGTTCATTTGTCTTAACGCGATTGGTCAATTTGTCATTTTCAGGTTGCAACAGTAGACAAGTTTCAGGGTCAACAGAATGATTTTATCTTACTGTCTCTTGTGAGGACTCGGTTTGTGGGGCACCTGCGGGATGTTAGAAGATTGATAGTTGCGATGTCACGTGCCCGATTAGGACTTTATGTATTTTGTCGCCGATCATTGTTTGAGCAATGTTATGAACTGCAACCCACTTTTCAGCTTCTACTTCAGAGGCCTGACCATCTTGGCCTCAATTTGCATGAAATTGCACCAACTACTGATCGTCTTGTTGGAGAAACCGGACCTGTTCACCTTGTGAAGGATACTGACGAAATGACTGGGATCGTTAACTTTAGAATGCAACAACTTCATGAGGTATCGTTTTTCTTATGTAATTTTTTAAATATAATACACTTTTGTCTTTATCGTAATGCCTTGTTCATGCCTGATGGGTTTGGTCAGGTTGCACTAACAGCTAACACTTATTCCTTCATTTTTTTGAACTTTGTAAATATTTGTTGCATTAAATATGAAAACTAAAACTATATCACTGATTATAGTATGGAATACATTCTTATCTTTTTAAGCAATACTTTTTGATACGATCTTGGTGATTTTGACTAGGTTAAACTAGGCGACCCGTTTAACTTCTGTTTTATATAGTATTCATTGTACATCTAATGTGTTTGGCACGCTATCATTAAAACTCAACCCAAATTGATTCCTTTACATACAAATTAGTTGGTAATGTAATCTAGAGCCACCCATTTCAATGATGGGAAGTGATTTGTACACATCCATTTTTTATTTGCAGTTTTGCACACACCTCAGGCTGTAAACAGCTGTACATATGTTACATTGCTTGTACCTTGTGTGCAAATCAAAAGTAGGGGTGTGTGCAAATCACCTCCCATGATTGTACGTCTGGTAGCAATAATCTAAGGGCATATATGCTTGTTGGGTAATTTAATTTATAGATTATAGTAAAAGCATTTTATATGCCCAAAGGGCTACTAGCCTAGCGGTATCCATGTGGTTTGGGTTCAAGTCCCAGCTGGGACAAGTGTGTGGTGTATTTGTATATATAGTGTGAGATTATAGTGTCTTGGACTCTTGGTTGCTAAAGAGGCATATAATCGGATCTTGTCCTCGTCGTCCTTTTTACTTTTTCTTCATAGAATTGAACGTAGTGCTGAATAAATTAACATTTTTTTTTTCTATTTTAATTAGGCGATAATAAGGAGCCACCAGTATTCAGATTATTCTGGACATTCCGCTTCAGAAGGAAGAATTGAGCAAAATGGTTCACCGGATTTATCATCCGGGCATGATATGGAAACTGATTTCCAGAATCTGCCAACTGGCGACCAACCAATACGAGCTGAAACTCCAAATATAGACACTAACACCAATGATGATATGCAAGTTGATGCTAGTGCTGAAACCAGTGGAGTTGACAAAGCTGCATCTCTTAATGAAGAAGATTCAACTGTAGAAAACAGCAACATGGAACAGTAGTCTACTGATAGAGCAGTACCCAATTATCTCACGACTCTTGACACAGTGAAACTTCTGGTCTTTCTTCACTGTATCTATTGAAATATAAATCAGTGGACTGGCTGATTGGCGTGATAGATAATGGTTTACACAACATATGTAAACGTGACCACTATTGCATGCACTTTTATCTTTTGTGCGACATGATCTGCATCAGGATGGTCCAAATGCACACAGATGGTTCCTTGGCTTTAACATCTTTGGTCTGTATGGAAACTGTACGATGCTAGATCACAGGTTGACCTATTAGGGGTACAAAAGTTTTTGTAGAATTGTTTCTTGTACAGTGATCATGCCAAAAATATGTAGTCCTTTGCTTCTTAAGATTTTATATTTTCTTAGAATTGATGTATAATGATTTTTATCTACTACTGGTTCCGAGTCTCTGATTGCTTGTTATCGCTAGATCAACCTTGTGAGGACTAGATTGTTGTTTTCATATCTGTTGAAGTTTCAAAAAGTTTTGAGATGGCCCAAGTTGTATGAGAAGAAAATATAATAGCCTTTAGTTTAAAATGTTATTTATATATATATATATATATATATATATATATATATATATATATATATATATATATATATATATTAACCATAATAGCGTCTTTAATAATTGAATCAAAAAGTTGTCTACTAAAATTCCCTCTTTTTAAATGTCGCTGGTATCCAGTTCCGGAAACGGCGGATCCGAGATCCAAAAGTTCTACCAAAGAATCGGACCATTGGATCTAGACTGGTTCAGCTCTTTCTCAGTACTGGATCGGGTCCTAGATCCAATATGAATGTCCCAACCAACTGACCAAGCAAGGAAAAGCATAAGACAAAAGGAACCAAGCTAAAACCAATCAGAAGTATGAAAACATATTTTACAAAAGGAGAGTTAAACTGCTGTTCATGTCAAATGTAACAAACAAAAAAGAGAAAAACGACATACCATATTGTCATGCAAACCCAAAAAGAAACGTTGGTTATTTAAAGTCAAGCGTACAAGTACAACCTTCTTAGTTACTACTTATGATAAATGTTAGCAGACTCACACATTAGAAAAAGATGGACTGAACTGAATGCAGCTGACGATACGGTCAATTGATACAATGTGCAGAGAGTCTGACACAATTTTGTAAGTACACGATAAAGAGACCAGTAGGGGGATCAAGGTTAGGGATTTGGGGCCGGCGATGAGTAAAATCAGATGTAATGAGAGATAACCAGCATTTAAAAAGAAAAGTGACATAACAGGTAGAAAACTTAGGGGATGTAATGCAGAAATGAAGATTTTACACACATGTTGCACTTACAAAAGTGATGGTTGTTTACTCGTTTTATACTAGAAACCCACAACTTGAGAGCTTGCAGGTGCTTCTCAATTCATAATCTCTTTTAACCTTAGCTGCTCATGTTTACTTTGAAAAGGTAATAATTCGTTACACAATGAGCGAATATCTTTTGTTGTGTGCATGAAATGGAGAAACTCCACCATGTCATAGATACTATAGTGTTCACATCGTATAAATCAAGGGATTAGATTAAGCCATCACAAGCAATATTGATTCTAAATTTTGAACACCAACCTTTAAGTCTATAGTAGGAGCCATTAAAGGAAATTGTTGTTTTGGGCTTAAAGCATTACGAATGACAAAACAGCATTTGAGTCCTTACAACTCATAAATTGTTGGTGATTTTGCGACACCTATATGATTTTAGTGTAACGGATTGACTTAGTTGACCAATGTGTAATCGTGATAAATGTTCAACAAGTCGGGGTTGTGCGGAGTTCACACTTGTATGATGTTATTATGATTATCATTCGGGGGCGAAGCCCCAAATCACGGGGGTCTGGAGCAGCGCCCCTGGTAGCAGGGTCCAAGGGGCGGCGGCCCTGGCAGGGTCCGAAGGGGCAAAGCCCCTGGCTGGGGTCGATCTATTTTAAAAACGCATTTGAAAATAAAATTCCCGGAATTGTGGACTTGATTTTTGCCCTTTGATTTAACTGATTCGGTAGTTAAAATAACTGCTATGGCAGTTACAACGATGTTCTGTTTTGTTGGTCAGATATATATTATCAGTCTCTGGTTCGTTTTCATAACAACAAAAAACATATTCTCGATTCTTAATCTGAGTTTTATCCAATTTGAGATTTCGATAGAAACATCGAAATACTTCAATCTGAAAGTGTGTACACGACTCGTGATCATAAATTTATAACATAAATCTTACTACTGTGCGGGTACTAACTTAAGAAAAAGTTGATACTTTAATTGTCACTAAAAAATTCAAATAAAAAATCTTACATATATTTATTTTATTTTTATAATTTAGAAAGAAGAATACTTCTTCTTTTTATAAGATTAAGAGTCTATGTAAGCATGCTCCTTTAGCGATAGAAGATACAGGACACGAACAGCACCATTATGAGTTTTCAATATTATAGTTACAACTCATAAATTATATCCATATCTTTGTACACAATGACCATCATGACAGATCAATTAGTGTTAAAAGACTCTCCACCAGCTCTTTTATTAAAAACGAATTTGCGCATATATACCAAGAGAACAAATAGAGCAATGAGAACAATTACCGATTCTAAAATACACTATAACCAAGTAAATGTAGCATAACACTATAACTAAGCACATAAATCATACCGGAAACGGAAACAGAAAGCAAAATCACACATTAGCCAACGATGGAATGAACTGAAAGCAGTTAGAAAGATCGTCAGTTGTTCCCAAATCTTCACAGAGTGTGCACAGAGTCTTTGACACGATTTTGTATTGTACAACCTTTTCACAATACTTCATCACCATTAAAGAATCCTCTTCTCTTTCTCCCAAAACAACACAACAAACAACTGATCTAAGATGCCAGATACCGGTAAATGGGATCATAATGTCATCAACATTAACAATGTACTTAACTGACCATTTAGAATACTCATTCCACATCTCGTAAATAGTCAAATGTCGCGAGTCATAAACATCCTTGCAAAGAAGAAGCAAACAACCATGAGACTCAAAGATCATGCGGTTCCAAGGCATCTTATCCACTGTTAAAGGGGTTTGTATGGTATTTATAAATGGACGGTCTACAATATATAACATGGAATGCAAAGGTTGATCATCCTTATCATGTAGCCAATGAATGGCATTCTTCCAATATTTTCCATCTTGAAAACCTACAAAACTTTGGTTGGGAAACTGATCAGTGCAAACACTCCAATTGCCTGTTTCCGAAGAATAAGTCTGTATTTAATGCAAATGGTCTGAAAATGCATCAAACTTGCTACCTTTTTCTTTTGTATGCAGTAAACTTTTAATTTTCCTATTGTAGCATCCAATTTTCTTAATTTTCCTATTGTACGCATCGAACTTCCTTAATCATCCTATTGTACGCATCCAACTTCCTTAATTTTTATATTCGTAGGCATCCAACATCCTTAATTTTCTTATTGTCACGTCACTTTTTTCCCGCTACAGGCCTACAATAAAAAATTAAGAAAGTTGGATGCTACAATAGAAAAATTAAAAGTTTAGTGTATACAAAAGAAAAATGTGGCAAGTGTAATGCATTTTTAGACCATTAGCCCTTCATTAAAATATCTAAAATCTTGATCACATATCTGTCTAGCACGCACAACTTTGTAGTGAGGTGATTTTGCAGGATCAAAAGCCAAGTTGATCCGATCATAAAAATTACGAGCATCTGGATACAAATTCAAAATCTGGGGTTCTGGAAGATTCTTAAACATAGTATTGATGGATGGATTGTGTACATATAGATTCTTAGATTTCTTGGACCAGTCATAACATAATAGCAGACCATTGCACGACTGCAAAATCTTAACACGTCCAAGTGGTGCCTCGGAGCCAAAAGTGAAAGTGAAGGTCGTATTGCTCGGAATGCGGATATCCAACGGCACAAAGTCATATAGGGGCGGAGATTTGGTTTGCCATCTGTGAATGCGCAGAAAGAGACCAGATGGGGTATCGAGGTTAGTGATTTGGCTCCTACACGTATTGAAACTAGGGGATTTGATGAGAGATAGCCAGTGTTTGGATACGGATTTAAACAAAACAATTACAATTACCGGTAACCGGAGTAGGATTTCGATTAAAAGGTCGTCATTAGACAAGACTGCATGTACGGATGAAGGAAGTTTGTTGTTTCTGGTATACGTAAGGAGCTTTTTTGATGCTCTGCCATCATTATCAGCAGAAACTATCTCCGATGGCAAAGCAAGTTCTGGTGAAACTCCGACTATTGTTTCCATGAAGAAGGTAAACCCTAGTTGGCTTGGTAACTTTGTAATTCTTTTGTAAAACAACTGATTGACTCCATATAAGTTTTTGTCTTTCTGTTATTAGTAATATCTTGGGCTTGTTTTTAGATTCTATAATGGGTCTTTGAATAAACCCATCAACCTAACGACTGTTTATTTAAGTGTTTACTTAATTTAAATTTTCTAACAAAAAGTGTTAACATTGAACAGATGGCCAAGGTGGAGATCATTAATAAGTTTACAAATTTTTACAAATTTTTATAAAGTGTATTACGAAGTGTACCGTTGGTGTTTTCTTACTGTGACCCAGACCATACTTTCTATAAATAATCAAGGCCACATAACCCAACCTAAGATGGTATTTTATGATGGAGGATGGAAGTACCCAGGAAGCTAGCTTCTTGAAGACTTTCTGTGAGTTATGCAATTAATTAGTGCCACTTCGCCTTGTGTTACTAAAATTTAATGTTTTTTGTGCATCGGGTCTGTACGTTGCTGGTATGAGATTACATTTCATGTCGATCAGGCATGATTTTGATATACTTGAAGTGATTTTATCAAGATGTAGCATATCATAATTCCATGAGAGTCATGGGACCATTTCACAGGCATGATACTTAATCTCAGACATGATATTGTGCAAGGCTGAAATCTATTCGATTGGACCATTTCACATCATAATTCTAAGTATATATGCAAGGAATTTAATGAGTGATCAATTCTGTGATCCAGAATATCAATAATACTTCAGGTATAAAAGGAAACTAAAGGAGATGTAGTTAAATCACTGTCACAAGCCAAATATGACAAACCCAAAAGAGATCAAATAACGATATACTATTATACTAATCAAATGAAGACGAACCAAAATGAGAAATCATCAGTTTTCAAGTTAAAAGTGGAGCTCTCTTAGTTACAACTTTTGACAAAAAAATATATTCTGCATCATAGATTCAAAACCATCTGTCACTTACTGTATTAAAGATATCTAACAAATTAAAGTCCATTTCTCTTTCCGTCTACCGCATGTACCTTCAAGTTCAAGACCTGCAAGACATGTTAATATTAAGCTTAGTACACAGTGATCAGTTCACAACTTTCATAGAACATTTGTGATTAACTTGCTCAAAACATCATTATAACAAAACAGCGAGAGCTAATTGTAGGTCATTCTACATTCATGGTTTTTCGTTTAACCTTTGTTGTTTCATCGCTTGTGAACCGCACATAATCGCTTATTTACTAACTTACTTTAAGGCTTAATGCAATCATATGAACAATCAATCATTAGGTTGATATCCCACCCAATTTCTTGAATGGTTCTTGGTATTCATCAAAGAGAAAACTCATTTAACATTTGCATAATATATAATTTGCAGATATATATGTTAACTATATAACTGAATCATAGACACCAGCATAATCTGCTACATAAAACTATTGGGGGATACTATGCCACCTGTGATACTCACTGCCCTTAATAAAACTACCATAGGACCACTAAGCAGCAAAACCACTCACAAGAGCGAAAACAAGTCCCCCAATACCAAATTCTTGTGCACATTTTCATACTTATAAACGGGCATTAATGGTTTTTCATTGTATTCTTTTCTCCAAGTGTTAATCAACTTATATGAAATTCGCTCAAGCATCAAGGCGTAACTTCTATCTTTATTAAATCATCTCTAACCTTCTGTTCTCAAGGATATCTATAGTGGAAAAAAGAAAAGAAATGAAGGGATGCAAAAGAAATGGGCTCTTTAGAATTTTGGGGGACACAAAAGACCGGGACGGAAGAGGACTGATGATTTGGCTGCTTTTCTTCCAACATGTACGTCAAAAATTGGGATGATCGGGAAGGACAGAAAACAAAAACACACAAATACCCCTGGCTGATTCTATTATAACCATCAAGACACACTTCTATTATAACTTTTTGTGTGTGGCATAGCAATGGTATTAGAGCAATAAAGATTGTGAAACTGTGAAAGCTACAATGATATAGATGATTGTGAAAGACTGAAAGGGAAACATAGACACTCTTTCATATTTTAGTTACAGGGTGAATTTGATAAGACAAAGTCAGGTTTTTATCTACTTGTGACAAGCATCGTCTAACAAGAGCACGACCAAGTGAATTAAAATTGACAATAAAAAACATTAAAAAATCACTGAAATTAGGATTATAAGCCAAAAATAACAATACTTGGTGTGAGAAAATAGAGAAATGAACAATTATGAATGCAAATTAACAAAATTGAGCAAACTCTTTCTTAAAAATTAGGAGAAAACAACAACAATGGGTTCATGTTACCAAAATCAGGAGGTTCAAGCAACAAATTATACTAAAAGTAATGGAACGAATGCAGTTTTATAAACATACTGCCGATAATTTTTAAGGTTTCAGCGGCTTGAGTTGAACCATCTGACCCAAGTGTCGCTCCGCAACTAAGCATGTAAATCAATCATACCTGAGACTAATAGCAGATTCACACATTAGCATAAGATGCAATGAACGGAAAGCATCCAACAGGATTGTTGAGTGATCCAAGCTCACAAAGAGTGCAGAGAGTCTTCGACATGATATTGTATCGTACAATCTTTCCAGAAAAATTTATCACCATAGAAGAATCCTCTTCTCTTTCTCCCAAAACGATACAAAATACACTTAAACCCATACTCCATGAATCGGGAAATGGCATCATAATGTCATCAAGATTAACTATGTACTTCACCGACCATTCACCATACCCATTCCTCATCTCATAAATATGCAAGTGTCTCGAATTAGTATCCTCCCTACAAATAAGAAGCAAACTACTATGAGACTTGAACAACTTGCAATCCCGAGGCAGGCTCTCATCAACGGTTAAAGGAGGTAGCATAGTTGTTAAAAATGGACAATCTGCAATATCTAACTTGTGATGCAAAAAGACCCCTTCCCTATTACTTAGCCAATGAATGGCGTTATTCCAATATATTCCAGATTTAAATTGCACAATACTTTGTTCCGTGACGTCATCAGAGAATGCATACCAAATATTCCCGCCGTTCCAGTTACCTGTTTCTGAAGAGTAAGTCTTTATTTTATAGCAGCGGCACTTACCGAGTGTAAACTCAATGACTTTGTAGTGAGGTGATTTTGTAGGATCAAAAGCTATGTTGCAATAAGTAAATGCACCCAGATGCATATCATCATGTCCTGGAAGCATCTTAAACATATTCTTAACGGATGGATTGCATACATATAATAACTTTTTAAACGGAACACCGCATAAAAACAAATCATTGCATGATTGTATAATCTCAACATTAGCTGGTTTCTCGGAGCCAAAGATGAAGGCCATTGTGTCTAGCGCAGATGTGTTGAACTTAATTCGGTTATCCAAAGGCACAAACCTGATGATTAATGGATCTCGCCACAAGAGAAAGAGATCGGAAGGGGGATCGATGTTAGTGATTTGTCTCCGATGCATGACAACATCTGGGGATGTGATAAGAGATAACCAATGTTTGGATACGGATTTGAATAATGAAAGTGAGATAGCAGGTAACCTGGGTAAGATTTCTTTCAAAAGATCGATGTTAGTGATTTGTCTCACTTTCATTTTCCAAGCAATAAACTCTTTTACGACCGGGCATGAACACTTGACTGGCAACGGTTGGTGATGGTATTGGTTCTTCTTCACCATCATCTTCATCGTCACTGGATAAAACGATACCATGATAAAAAGAATATTCAACTGTTATACTTATGAAATTCATGAAACACGTAATAACCTTAAACTTAAGACGTAATAACAAAGTTGATATACCGTGAGATTTGTGGAAAATTCTTCACAAAGCATGTTACCGTGACAAATACGTCATCCCAATTCCAAATGATTAAGTTTGGGTTGAAAAAAGGATTAGGATGTGCGGGAGGGTTAGGCATGGGCAGAAGCTGTAAAGAAATAAAAAAAAAATATATATATATATATATAGATAAATGACATATTAGAAATATGGTATTGGTTCCATTCGTACACCAAGCTAACAAATTAAATAAAAGAATGCCAAATAGAACGAATGCCAAAGAATGCCAAACAAATATAAATCCAATATTTGTTTTGATCATGTAGGACTAATGCAGTTTGCATAATGAGAAGCATCATCAAGAGTGCACGATTACCCCTGCAAACGAATGGCAAACAATGCCAAACAAATAAAGGATACGAACAATGGCAAACAAATACCTCAAGATCATCATCAACATTTTTTTGATTCGGCAGTTCCATTTCTTGATGGGTATGTCAAACAAATAAAGGATACGAAGAATAGCAAACAAATACTCGCATGTTTATATAGCCAAAACCTAAATACAAATTCGAACATCAAGAAAATCATTTTCCCGCCCACTTTTGCTTGGCATATATTTTCCAGAAATGCATTTTCCCACCCATATCGCATGTTTAGTTGTGATGGGTTGTGTGAATTAGTTGTCAATTTCCATTTTTAACTTTCTGTTTGACATACTCGCATGTTTCCAGCCATTGATTGTCAATTTCTGTTTTTAACACATCAGTTTCAATATCAAATGAGCAGGCCATAAATCCCATTCCCCTTTGGTCTAGCGAGATGTCAAACAACATTAAATTTCGTTTCACATGTGCAGGGGCAAAATCGGGATTGACCAAAAGTTCAACTTTTCACAATTCCACATTCCCTTTTGACCATTTTTCCTTTATAAGTAGTAAAGATAATGGTTCACAATATATTTAAACTTGACCATTATTGCATGCATTTTTATCCTTTGTGCAATATAATCTGCATCATGATGGTCCAAATGCACACAGATGGTTCTTTGGCTTTAAACATCTTTGGTCTGTATGGAAACTGGATGATGCTAGATCACAGGTTGAGCTTGTACCTCAAAGTTTTTGTAGACTTGTTTTTTGTACAGTGATTATGGCAATAATATGTAGTACTCCTTATGCTTCTTAAGATGACAATTGTTGTTGGATGGTAGTGTTTTATGTATTATGATATTAGTGGTTCTGAATAGTTGCATGTTGGGACATTTTATATTTTATTAGAATTGATGTATCATGATTTTTATTTATTACTGTTTCCGAGTCTCTGATTGCTTGTTATCGCTAGATCAACCTTGTGAGGACTTATTTGTTGTTTTCATGTCTGTTGAAGTTCACAAATCAGAAGGTTTTGAGAGGGCCCAAGTTGTATGAAAATAAAATATAATGGCATGTGGTTTAAAATGTTATTGTTTACCATAATAGCGTCTTTAATAATTGAATCGAAAAGTTGTCTACTAAAATTCCTTCTTTTTAAATGTAACAGGTATCCGGTTCCGGAAATGATGGATCCGAGATCCAAAGTTTTACCAAAGAACCGGACCATTGGATCTAGATTGGTTCAGCTCTTCTCAGTTCTGAATCGGTTCTTGGTTCCATTCCAGTTCTTTGGTTCTTTGCTAATGCATTCCTACTCAGATTTCTCTTTTCTGCCATGTTCATTTTATGTCGTAACTATAAAAGTAGCTCATGAACATGCAAAAAAGAAAGATACATATAGTAGTATCAAAAGGCATATAATAATTCCAACCAATCAGAAGTATGAAAACATGTTTAAGAACAAAAGGAGAGTTAAACTGCCGTTCATGTCAAATGTAACAAACAAAAAAGAGAAAAACGACATACCATATTGTTATGCAAACCAAAAAGAAACGGTGGTTATTTAAAGTCAAGTGTACAAGTACAACCTTCTTAATTACTAACGATAATATATATATATATATATATATATATATATATATATATATATATATATATATATTCGTAGGTATTGGGTTGGTGTACACCTTTAAAATACAAATATAATTAGGTACAAAATCTGACCATTAGACTATCAATTCATGATGTCACTTGATCAAGATTTTTAATGGCATTTTTCTAAATATTTAAAAACTATGATGGGCAAAGTGCTGCCATTCAAACTCTTAACACGTGCATCCCTTTTTTTTAACGTCTATACCTATAAGATTAAACTCCATTAATGAATTTTGCTTTAATTTATTCTTCCGTGTACATTTCTAACATGCTTTTTTGTGTTATTCGGGATCACGGTGATTAGTTTTGAATTTTTTTCACTTTTTGACGTCAATTTTCCCCAATTTCTCTACTTTGATCATATCCAACGGACTACTTTATCATGCCAAAATTGCAACATTTAATTTACAACTTCGGATACACATAAAATGAATCACCTATACCTGTTAATATAAATTAATAACTTTGAATAAACCATTGATTCACTATATATAGAAAATGATGTTCAATTTATAAACTATACATATCACGTACAAGATCCTACAAGTCGTTACTTTGATACGTGAGTACAAATTATGATACAAAAGTCCCTACTTTTATACAAACGAAAAAAAAAAAAAAAATACATATTAAACGTTACTACAACATGGCGATGAACAAATAGAAAATAACTCATACATATATTCAAAACATGCATTCGGTATAAGTCTTTTAATATGACGTAACTTTTTTAAATTTCCTTTTGCGATACATATTAAAATTTTTAGTTAAATATTTTGACACACTTGCACACAATTAACGTATTATTGACACACACACGAATTTTTAATTGACACACAATTGATATATTATTGACACACACACACGAATTTTTAATTGACACACAATTGATATATTATTGACACACACACACACACGAATTTTTAATTGACACACTTGCACAAAATTAACGTATTATTGACACACACATGAATTTTTAATAAACACACAATTGATATATTATTGACACACACACACGAATTTTTAATTGACACACAATTGACATATTATTGATACACGATTTTTTTTAAAATATATTGACACATTTACACATAACTTTTTGTAATTGACCCACAATTGTCACATTATTGGCACACACAAAAATTTTAGCTAAAGATATTGAGACATTATAATAATTGACACACATTGACACATTGTCAATAAATTTTTAGCTAAGTATATTGACACACTAACACGTAACTTATGATAATTGACACACATTTTCAAAACCATATTATTGACGCACACACAAAATTTTTGGCTAAATATATTGACACGCTTAACTGACACACATTTGACACATTGTCTATACGATATTATTGACACATACATTTTTTTTATCATTTCTATCTTAAAACATTTTTTATTTGATACAAAGCCTATAAAATTAAACTTTTTTCACCGATCGAGATCTGCCGTTACTTTTATAAACTAGCTTTAACACACAACAATAAATAAGTGATACATCAAATCAAAAGCATTGATACAAAATTAAAATATTAATAATACAGAACAAAAATTTGTATTGATATATATACATAAACATTACATTATCTACTTTTTTTTCACAGCATTATATATCATCTTATCAATACACACATTATCTAGCACACAAACTGAGATCCAGAAACCTTGTCACATTTGGTTATAAGTAAAAATACCTCGAGTGTCACCTGAATAGAAAAAATAAAATGAGGAGATATGAATAAATATTATTTTAGATCTGCGAACAAAATAGGGGTAGTTTAAAACAAAGAAATATAGATACCTAACCAAACCAAGGTGGTTTAGAACTTTAGATCCCACGCCTAATTAATTCATTAAATTTAATATGGGAGAGACATGGTGGTTAGTAGAAAGTTAAATTACCTAGAATACCCTTAAACACACTACCTAATTAATTCATTTAATTTATTTTGATCTTGATCCATCAAGCTTGATCCAACGGTCCACAAGTGTGCTTATTTTATCTATTTTAAGCTTGTACACCACATGAATGCAAATCTATATATATATATATATATATATATATATATATATATATATATATATATATATATATATATATATATATATATATATATATTTTTTTTTTTTGTGCATCATAACAATTGTCACTTACTAGTTACTATAGATATCTGACAAAACTCCATAGTCCTCTACTCCTTCTTAACTGCATTTCTGTACGTAACTTCATGTTCAAGACCTGAAACACAATTGAATTACAACCTTAGCACATGGTGAGGTCATAACTTTTATAGATACAAAAAATTAACAAAAAAACTTAATTATAGAACCAGCGGGTGTTGCTCGTTTTTGCTCTAAAAGGGTTAAGTCAACAATCAGAGTGGCAGGGTGAATCAAATAGACCAACATCTTGCGTTGGAGTAGTAGGTGTTTCTCACAATCATAGTTTCCTTTTTACAAGATACTACGAACTTAAGACTTACGGGTCAATGGAAAGAGAAAATGCCCACTCAACCAATCATCAACATCAAGAAGACAGCGGCTGGACAAAGGTGAATCGGAGAAGAAGAAAAGAGGCAAACCAACGGAACAACATGACTTCTTTCTACTTCACAAACATACCACCTGGGGATGGCAACGAAACAGAATTGGTTGGAAGATTTCACCAAATTTATTGGTAGCGTGTCTGACGTTGCTACCTGCAAACGGAAGATGTCGCGTTAACGGAAAAAACCTTTTGGGTTTGTAAGGTTCTGAATGTCATTAACACAGAAATCACTCGAAACATCTCTCAATTCGTTATCATCGGAAATATCGTCTTGAGATCAACTATTGCAAGTATCCAACATATAACACAAAACCACACAACACAACAACCCTAACCAACTCCACACGTTATGCACCACCACCACCATCACCATCCGCTGCACAACGGGCCAAACCACCTCAACCACCTCTAAAGCACAACCAAACTCAGAAACAACCATCGTATGCCAATATTCTCAATTCAAAAAAAAAACTTTCATCCACCACCGCCTAAACCCATCATCACACTCTCTGGCTCCCGAACTCTGTACTAGAACTTCTCACTCCAATTATCGGAGAACTCGAAAACATGGATACACTCCAAAAACCCCTCCCAAACCAAAACATTCTAGAAGAGATACATCTTAACAACATACGTATCAAACTTTTTTTTTTTTTTTTTTTTTGCCTCGGGAGGATCCCACATCCTTCTTGAATTTACCTCCTGAAATCTCCATCGGACATGGTCTCCTCACATCCACACTACTCCCTGTTTCCAAAACTTTAACCCATGGAATAACAAATTCAAACTTAACAAGGGAACTTGTTTGGTTATCCATCGGGGGGAAGGCCTGCCCCCTCACTTGCTTGGCATGAAACCGCATTCACTCGCATCGCTGAGATCTATCGTCATGTCGGGTCTTCCGGAAAATGCAAAACAAAAACAAACAACAACCTTGTTTCCGGGAAATTTGCATTTACCAAACAAAACATGGTGATCGTGCTCCTATACAACACAACATGCCGGTCATTGATTCATCGGGATGAAGGTAGCACTTTTGTGTTTATGGATTTTCGGGAAATTCAAGCGGTGATGTGCGATGAATCTCTATCCCGCGGGAGCCAAGTCACAATCAGACGAACACAGCGATGGAGACCAAACAACGGTCTC
>LBNU01009555.1:72014-100854 GCA_014162995.1 Artemisia annua
GACGCCGACCAATGTTATTTTACCGTTAATGTTTAACTAAGTGGGAGCTGTTAAATTATAGTTAAATATTTAACGTGTGAATGTCTAGAATCGAACACGAGACCTCGGGATTGCACACATTACAAACAAGAATAAAAGTATAAATAATAAATAATAAATGTTATGTTTATTTATTATTTTGAACACTTAACGGACTAAACGGTCGTTAGTTATTAAATGTAAGGACTAAACGTCGTTAGGAAGAAAAGGAAGGACTAGAGCGTAACTTGGAACACAAGGAAAATTCTAGAAACCCCCTTGGGGACTAGAACCGGCCGACCCACCCCCTAAGGAGGTTAGGGTTGTTTTCTTGGTGACCAAGTTTTGTTAGCCTATATAAACAAAGGCCTTGGGATGGTATTCACATACTTTTGTACACACAAGTTATCCCTAACTTTTCCTTCTCCTCTTCTCTTGTTTTGGCCGATCGTCCCACACCTCCTCAAAGGGATTTGGGTCGATTTTTGTCAATCAAAAATATAGTGTTCTTGTTTCTTGCAAAACCTTTTATTCGTGATTAGTTTGTGTGTACAAGAACGAGGTAATTACTTACTTTAGTAATTATCAAGAGATCGAATCACAAAACGGTAAGGGGTGATTCATAAGATCTAATTTAACCCTAATTAGGGTTCTTCATTCTCCATTAATCAAGTATTGCATAAGGTATGTTTTCGATTTATGTTTTAGTTAACCTTTATGTGTTATAGTAGATTCTATGCTTCCGCAATATGTATATATGATATTACATAAATAATATGCATGCCATGATTATTAAATTCTAACAAAAATCACCTCACTACAAAGTCATTGAGTTTAAACTCGGTATGTGCCGCTGCTATAAAATAAAGACTTAGGGGTGTTTGATAGCCTTTGAATGAGGCAATTCAGAGGGTGGATAAAAATCGGTCAGAGGCTAGCCTGTTTGGTAGCAACAAATTGACACGCTGAATGATTCTATTTGTTACTGATTCATTCTGGGTCCCATCGATGCAATACCATTCAGCTCAAGCACCCATTCTTTTAACAATACACCTTTTTACATGCAAAGAACATAACTATGATTATTATTATATTTTAATATCAGTATTTCATAAAAGTTAAAGTTTAGTTCTTTTTTTAATAGATGCACTTGTCGCCACTTGCCACTATATGTTAATGTTTCATTTTGGATTTATTAGTAGAAAATTATTTAATTTAGTTTGTATAAATAGGATATAAATAAAAGATGTCGATGCATGAGAAGTTTTGACTAAACTATGCATTAAAGTTTCAATTCTCAATTTCATTAGGGAGTACGAGGATAAAATAATATCTTTATGTTATTTCGATAATTCATTCAGAACAGTTATCAAACATGTTATTTTATTTTTGAGCCAAGTTATACAGAGCACTTGAATCATTCAGAACTCTATATGACTCAGTGCTAAATCATTTTGTTTTATCAAACGGCCCCTTAATGTTGCTTCTCTCACTGTGATAGCTATTGCAGTGAAGATACCATGGATATGAACAATTCAATGCCAGGTCTTGCGGACCAGCCGGCGAATCTCGATAGCATGGCCTTTATGAGCACCATGATGGCTAATTGATTGCCATCTCTAGCAACAATGGACAACAAGGAACTTCTCGCAAACATCATAGCTTTGGATATTCTTGTGATAACCTTGATTGTGAATGTTTGCATTCAAATGGGCACCCGTTTATTTTCCACTTGTTACAGTATGATAATAGCATCCATTTATTTGGCTATGCTACTCGTGTTGCTATTAATACATACGTGGTCAGCTTTAACGATTTTGAAGTCTAAACAACATTTAGAATCAAAATATCAAACAGCTTTAAATGACTTAGAGTTGCAATAGCCAACTGGGAGATTAATTTCTGAGAAGCTAAACCTACATGTGAGCAACCATTGGATAATGGCAGGAAAACAACCCCAATTTATCTTTGCTTGCTCTGCTACAACCTTTGCTTCTGGGGTGACTTGTGCTGCTAGTATTGCGTTACATATAGTTATTATGCTCTACATATATCCATAGATGACGGACTATCATCGGATTATAAGCGGTCAATGTTAGTGATTCTCATAACATGGTTTATTGGAGCCATATTGGGTACAATTGCACCACTTTCGAGAGGTTTTGCAACTTCAAGCTTTAAGATGTCCACTAAGTGGATTCTGAACCATATTAAGGTCTTTAAAGTAGGGATGGCAAAAGCACCCGAAACCGACGGGGAAAACCGAAACCCGAACCGGTTGGGTCGGGTTCGGGGACGGGTTGGCGGGTTTGGATGCGGGTTTGGGTATTGATATAATTTTTTAGCCGGGTACGGGTTCGAGTAATCCCCGCCCGATTACCCGTATCCGCTTACCCGAATCTATATCCGCTTTATTGATATTATAATTAACTAGAATATATATANCCATTTTTTTGAGTTTGGACACAAATTGCCACCTCTAATCACAAGTTAGATATTGCAGATTGTCCAATTTTAACAACTATGCTACCTCCTTTAACCATTGATGAGAGGCTGTCTGGGGATTGCAAGTTGTTCAAGTCTCGTAGTAGTTTGCTTATTATTTGTAGGGAGGATACTAATTCGAGACACTTGCATATTTATGGGATGAGGAATAGGTATGGTGAATGGTCGGTGAAGTACATAGTTAATCTTGATGACATTATGATGCCATTTCCCGATTCATGGAGTATGGGTTTAAGTTTATTTTGTATTGTTTTGGGAGAAAGAGAAGAGGATTCTTCTATGGTGATAAATTTTTCTGGAAAGATTGTACGATACAATATCATGTCGAAGACTCTCTGCACTCTTTGTGAGCTTGGATCACTCAACCATCCTGTTGGATGCTTTCCGTTCATTGCATCTTATGCTAATGCGTGAATCTGCTATTAGTCTCAGGTATGATTGATTTACATGCTTAGTTATAGTTATGATGCTACAGGTGCATAGTTATAGTTAGGGCGGAGCTACACTTGGGTCAGATGGTTCAACTCAAGCCGCTGAAACCTTAAAAATTATCGGCAGTATGTTTATAAAACTGCGTTCGTTCCATTACTTTTAGTATAATTTGTTGCTTGAACCTCCAGATTTTTGTAACATGAAGTCATGAACCCATTGTTGTTGTTTTCTCCTAATTTTTAAGAAAGAGTTTGCTCAATTTTGTTAATTTGCATTCATAATTTTTCATTTCTCTATTTTCTCACACCAGTTATTGTTATTTTTTGCTTATAATCCTAATTTCAGTGATTTTTTAATGTTTTTTATTGTCAATTTTAATTCACTTGGCCGTGCTCTTGTTAGACAATGCTTGTCACAAGTAGATAAAAACCTGACTTTGTCTTATCAAATTCACCCTGTAACTAAAATATGAAAGAGTATCTATGTTTCCCTTTCAGTCTTTCACAACCATCTATATCATTGTAGCTTTCACAGTTTCACAATCTTTATTGCTCTAATACCATTACTATGCCACACACAAAAAGTTACAATAGAAGTGTGTCTCTGGATGGTTATAATAAAATCAACCAGGGGTATTTCTGTCTTTTTGGTTTTTGTCCTTCCCAATCATCCTTATTTTTGAAGGATACATGTTGGAAGAAAAGCACCCAAATCATCTATCCTCTTCCGTCCCTTTTGTGTCCATAAAAAATCTAAAGAGCACAACTTTCTTTTGCATCCCTTCATTTCTTTTCTTTTTTCCCCTATAGATATCCTTGAGAACAGAAGGTTACAGATGATTTAATAAGATAGAAGTTATGCCTTGATGCTTGAGCGAATTTCATATAAGTTGATTAACACTTGGAGAATAGAATACAATGAAAAACCATTAATGCTCGTTTTATAAGTATGAATATGTGCACAAGATTTTGGTATTGGGGGACTTGTTTTGGCTCGTGTGAGTGGTTTTGCTGTTTAGTGGTACTATGGTATTTTTATTAAGGCAAAGTGAGTATCGCAGGTGGCATAGTATCCCCCAATAATTTTTTGTAGCAGATTATGTTGGTGTCTATGATTCGGTTATATAGTAAACATATATATCTGCAACTTATATATTATGCAAATGTTAAATGAGTCTTTTCTTTGATGAATACCAAGAACCGTTCGAGAAATTGGGTGGTATATCAACTAATGAATGATTGCTCATGATTGCTTTAAGCCTTTAAATAATGTAAGTCATTAAGCGATTATGTGTGGTTCACAAGTGATGAAAACTTGACAGGCACAAATTATGAATGCAATATTACTTTTTTCATGTGTGTTCAAAAATAAGTACTAACCCAGGAAGAAAATGAAAGCTGACTTTCTGGCTCCGCCCTGGATAGAGTGTGTTGCACAATAATTGCATAAGTCTTGTGGTATATTTGTAAATAACGAAACACGAAGGACCAATATTGTTAATTAGTTAGTTAGTAACCGAAAGTTAGTTATGGCGGTTACAAGTTAGTTATAGAAGTTAATTACACCGATTCATAAAAGACATGATGGTTCATGGAACCGGTTAGTACTCTATATATAGGAGTCATTTGTAACGTTTTATAGTGTGTGTCAAAATACGATGTAACCATTTACGTTGTTAGTAATATAATGAATCAATTCTTGTCTTTCTTGTTCTTAATATCGATCCTGGAATTCATATAAAACCTTTGCAAAATTGGTATCAAGAGCCAAAGGTTCAAAACCTGGGAAATGGCATCGTAAAAGAAGGTTGCAAGATTACAAGAAATTGATTTATTTCTGATCATTCTGATCAAATGACTTAGAAGGGAAGACGACACCAAGGAGTTGTTGGTACAACAATTCTGAAGTAAAGAAGCAATTGTTACGCCGGTCAAGAAAAGGAAACGGTGGAACCTGTTAATAACAATTGGAATATGCAAGGGAGATAGTGCACGATCAAACTTGTGTGGAGTTGCAAACGTCAGCATCAAACAAAATTGGTGGACTGTTTGTTGTGATTTCTGCTGAAACGCGACAACAAACTAGAAGGAAGAAAACAATATTGTGGGACTTTGTGGGACTGCTGGAACGCGACACATAGAGAAGAAAAAGAAACTCTTGACGTTAAAAGAAGCGTAGAAACAAGAGTAGCGTAGAAGAAAAAAGAAACTCTTGACGTTGAAAGAAGCGTAGAAGCAAGAGTAGCGCAGAGACACATCGTTTGGATAGAGAACGAATGGGAAGGCTTTGTAAAAACCGGTTGAAAACAAAGACACAAAGCATTATAAGACGCAGATTCTAGAAGCGCAAGGAACGTTGTTGTGAAGAAGAAAAATGTATACGTAGAACAAACAAGGATTACTCAAGGAAAAGGTGTGTCGGTACGACACAAGAACAACAACAACAACAACGAGAGAAGGAACAAACGAAGGACTGTTTTGTTTCGGTGGAACGAAATCAGAAACGAAGGAACTGTTTTTGGTTCGGTGTGGTTACCAAGGTGTGGTACCAAAGATTGTGTGTAGGAAATTTTGTGATTTCGAGACAAGAAATCAAAACAACGCACAAGGTTTGTGTGTAGAAGTATTCTTAGGAATTTTAAAGGTACCGAAATCAAGAATAACGCACAAAGGAAAGAAAGCAACATGATATTGTGGTATACCGAGAAAGAAATTTTGTTTTTGGCTCGTTGGGTAGAAAGGCAATTCGAAAAAAACAACAAAACAAAAAAGCCGTGGTATTTTGTGGCTAGTGTACGAATTGGGTTGGAAAACAACAACAATAACGAGGCAAGGAAAGCAAAGAAACAACTTGGGACTAACAACGAGTTGTTGGGAAACGGTGATACTAACGCGGAGACAAGGGGTGAAAAACACTTTTGTTTGGAGCGGTGTTTGAAGACCGACACAAAAGAAAGAACGCAGGAACATCCGGAAGACATTGATCTTGACGAAGACAATGGAAAGGAAGAATGCGATGAAGATCCGAAGAACAAGACTTAAACAATTAGGGAGGAAATGTTGCACAATAATTGCATAAGTCTTGTGGTATATTTGTAAATAACGAAACACGAAGGACCAATATTGTTAATTAGTTAGTTAGTAACCGAAAGTTAGTTATGGCGGTTACAAGTTGGTTATAGAAGTTAGGGGTGTAAACGATCCGAGCTATTAACGAGCTATACGAGCTTGGGCTCGTTTAGCTCGACTCGAGATCAATAATATTCGAGCCAAATCGATCCCGAACAAACATTACAGCTCGTTTAGCTTAACGAGCCAAGCCTAAAAAATAAACTTTTTGGCTCGGCTCGTTCGAAAGCTCGTTTAGAATTGAGCCGAGCTTATCGAGCTTCACGAGTCGAGCGAGCCTAGACATATATAAGTGTTCCCTTGTTCAAAAGAAATATAAAGTAATTTTGGCCTGGTGGGATTAGAACCTCCGACCAAGGCTGTAAAAGAAACAAGCCTTACCAACTAGCTACAAGATCACTTTATGTTTTCATTGTCATTATAATTTATTAATACACGCTGTCATGTACTCAACTCAAAATCCAATCAAACTCGGTAGACATTAACTATAAATATGATATGTATGTGTTTTCTTTTGAAGACATCGATTTTTTTTACTATACCATAATCACATAAAAGTACTACATTTATATTTTTTTAGATTTAGATTTGACAAAGCCTTTTTTTTAAAAGAGGACAATCACTTGCATTAGAGACTCTAACCCGAAGTTAACCATCTGTTCATAATCAATATGTCGCCATATATAAACGCTATTGACCTCTTTCGAAGGTACCCCTACTTCGTAAATAATGTTCATCGATTCCGATTCTTGCTGGACAAAGGTTATGACTTAAGAGAATAACGAGAGTCTCTAGAGGGGGAGGGTAATCACTTGCATTAAAGACTCTATCCCAGATTTAACCATCTGTACATAATCAATAGTCACCATATATAAACGTTATTGACCACTTTTGAAGGTACCCCAACTTCGTACACACTGTTCATCGATTCCGATTCTTGCAAGCCAAAGGTTAAGAGAATAACGAGAGTCTTTCGAGAGGGTAATCACTAACATTAAAGACTCTAACCCAGAGTTACTCATCAGTTCACAATCAATATGTCGCCATATATAAAGGCTATTAAACTCTATCGAAGGTGCTTTCGGTGGTACCCCTACTTTTTACACATTGTTCACCGATTCGGTTTCTTGCAATTTCTACGAATTTTGATAATCCATTCGGCTTTTTACACTGTCTACATTTTTACGATGTCTTTTTATAAGATTGTTGTTCTAATATATTTTATTTTCTAGTTTTACCATTACATATTGTCGAAACGTATACAATATGTAGGAAATTGTTTTAGTTAGGATTAAAGTAACTAAAAAAAACATTTTTCTAGTTTAACATAATTACACATTTATATTTTAGTCCCATTAAAAATAAATAAAGAATACCAATAATCCAATAGTTATTCACTCTTGGTTAATGAATCGTCTAACACTTATCCCTTTCACATATTCCCAAGGTTATTATGTGCTCTGTATCTATCAGTAGTCATTTACTTTTAGTTATATACTTGTATTCTTCTTCTTTTTCATTTAGTTCTTTTTCCTCCATTAGAACAACAATGAATCAAAAGTAAAAACATAAAGGTTCATAGATGGCTTCCGGTGCGAACAGTACTCCTGAAGTGGGTGCAACTGGTTCTAGTGATCCTCATGAGTCCAACAACAAATCTCAAGGGGATCGTGGTGATGAGCACCAATTTACTAAAAGAAAGAGAGCTTGCAAGGCAAAGGCGTGGAACGATATGATTAAGATTGATAATGGAAAAAGAGCACAATGTATTCATTGTAAAGAATGTTTTGTCATGCCTGATTTGTGGAGGCGATTGGATTCGTAAACTTCAAGGCGTCAAAAAGAAAGACAAGGTATACATTTTGATATTTCCAACTCTTAGTTGTCATATGACTAGTTATAATGTCAGTCACTTATTGGTTTTATCTCATGTGATGTATTTCAGAAAGAAAAGAAACCGCAAGAGATATTTTTGGTCGATGTCTCGGATATATGAATCTCAAATGTGGTTAGTTAAGTTGTTTATTAGTTTAATAAAAGAGTTTTATATATTAAAGTTTTTTCTTAACATATAGTGAATTGTTTTCTGCAGCAGCAAGTATGATGAATTTGTGTAGCAACCTGCAACTTGTATTCTCAGAATCTCATGTTCTCAACTCAGTTTTCAGCCGTGTTCTCAGCTCAGCTTTTGTCTTCTGTTATGACAGAATGTATTTCGTGTCTGCAAGTCTCTAGTTCTGCGGTTGGTCTGCAAGTGTGTCATTCAGTATGTGGCTTGCAAGTGTATGCTTCAGTATGTGGCATGCAAGTGTATGCTTCAGTATGTGGCATGCAAGTGTGGTCTTTTTGTAACTGTAATAGAATTTGCCTTCTATTTGTACGGTCCATTTGGTCTTTTAATAACTGTAATGGAACTTGCATCAGTATGATTTTGAATTAGTCTTTCATAATTTTGAATTAGTCTTTTATAATTTGGAATTGCATCAGTATGTTGTGGAGGCCAACATTTGGCCTATTGTTTTATTAGTGATTTATAGTCTTTTTGGAGCTTTACATTTTATCTCATAAAATTTAATTTTAACTNTTTGGTGTTTTTTGTTGATTGTGTTTATATATGAAGATAGATTTTTTTTTTGGTTTTTTTATTTTCATGGATTATTTGGAGATCTCAACATTATTTTCATTCATGTAGAGATAATTGGTCTTATATTTAATTAGTGATTTCTCTGATTCTACTAGAATATAAAGCATTTATTTAATTATTAATTAGTGTACTTTAGGTAAACAATGCAGGCTTTGCAGCCTTCATAAGTTGCTGTTTGTTGACTTTGCATTTTGTTATATGTTCATAAGTATTTCTGTTTTTAAAATGCTATTTGTTGTTCACTATCTATGAACTCTTTCACCGTTTTCCAAAATGTTCATTTTTGAACATAATAATATAATAAATAAGCATTTCAGTAAGGAATTTAAGAAATATCTTAATTAATTCAATCTGGTAACAATGCTAGAACACTAGCTTATTCACACAAAATTTAAACTTAACTATTCGAATAATCACTGGTACTAGTTATTTTTCATCATTGGAAACCAACGTCTTCGTCTCTAAATTGAGGTCAGCGACTTGGATTTGCTCTTATTTGTATAGAAGTGTGTTTCATCATTGAAATTATATGAAGTTGTTTATGTCTTTTTTTTTTGAGTCATTTACATTTTTTAATGATTTATATATTATATTAATATAATTTACTTTTAAATAAATTTATATATATTTATATTATTTTACTGAATTATTTTTTATGAAAATATAATGTTTTGAACATTTTTCTTTCTAGTAGAAATGGCGTAACCAGATAACTCACAGTGTTTGCATGCATTTCAAGAAATACATCTTGAAAGGGCTAAATTGACTAGAAAGAATTTCAATGATTGGGTATCGTTCGCTTAGATTGTCTTGAAAGCGACCGGTAAACTCGATTATTTGAATACCCGTTGCCCTGATGAGCCTACTGGTCCTGAAGCCGACCGAGGAGGCTAAGGCTGAATGGAGAGTCCACATTGGTACATACAATGAAGTCGGCTGTTTGATGCTTCAAAGTATGAACCCGTAATGCAAAAGAAGTTTGAGCATTATTTCCGTATGACATAATTAACGAGCTTAGGCAGCGTTATGAAAAAACTCCAGCAGTTGAATTGTACGAGTCTTTGGGCAAACTACACAGCTGCAAGCATGCTGATGGAAAACCAGTTGAAGATTATGTAAATGAGATGAGGGAATTCTTTGATCAACTTTACAGAATCGGATTTGGTACCCGACAATGTTCAAGTTCACTTGATCAACAGATCCCTAACAAGGACTTTGCTGGTTTTGTGCAAAATTGGAACATGCACTGCTCGGGGGAAGACAGTCTCTGAATTACTCGCACTGCTTGTTGATTATGAGAGACATCTACCATCCAAAGGCAAGGCTCCTACCCCACAAGTGGTTGGCAATTCAAGGGGTAGAATCCAGAAGAAATCGCATGTGAACAAGGGTAAGGGTAAGGCTGATAAAAGCAAGCAGGTTCTGGCTTATCAACCAAATCCAAAGGTGTCTCAACCCTCTACCCAATAAGCTAAGGTGAATCCTCCCAAGAAGAAGCGAACAGGCTTGTCATCACTGTCATCAAGTAGGGCATTGGAAACGAAACTGTGCGTCTACATGCCTGAGTTGCGACAGAAGAAGCAGCAGCATGATCTGGTCAACCCAGTTCAGTAATACAGGTGCGTTCTCTTTACAATTGAATTATTTTCTCTATCTCATAAACTGAATTCATGGGTATATGATACGGGCTGTGGAATTCATATCTGGCAATACTATGCAGGGGTTTAGAGTGGAGAGGAAGCTGGCCTATGGAGAACAATTCTGCATGTTGGTAATGCAGCACCTGCAAGCGTTGAAGCTTATAGGAACTTTCACTCTAGTTATTGCCTTCGGGCTTAGTACTTGTTTTGAATAATTGTCATTATGCACCGTCAATGTTGTTAGAGGTGTCATATCTTTTTCATGTTTGTCAAACCTTGGTTATCATCATACTATTTCAAGCAATATATAGAGTACTAACCGGTTCCATGAACCATCATGTTCTTTTATGAATCGGTGTAATTAACTTCTATTAGGGTGTAAACGATCCGACCGAGTCGCAGTTTTATGTTAATCGAGCTTGTTCGAATTTTTTTATATGTTTCGAGTCGGCTCGAGCTCGTATAGTATTTCTTGACTAGGCTCGAGCTCGAGCTCGAGTATATTTTTTTGTCGAGCTCGAGCTCGAAGCTCGTTTATAAGTTTTGGTCGTTTTTACTGTTACAATTTGAAACTCGAATGCTCGTTTTATGAGCTCGAGATCGATTTTAGGCTTGCATTTATTAGCTCGTGGTACGAGCTCGAAAAAGCTCGTTTATTAGTTAAAATTTAGCCTAGCATATTAAAAGAAAGACAAGCACAAAGATATATCACACAACACATAGACATATTGTATGAATAAAGACTTATCTTTAATTGAACATGCAAGTTGGAAGCGTTTGGATACCCTCCAAGGTCTGTAAAACTCGTACTAGGGTTTTGGTCCCAAGTTCTCCACTCTAAAACTCCTCTAAAGTTCGTTTCAAATAAAGAAAAAACGTTCTATATATATAGATTTTGCGGGCTGACGGCGTCAACCCAATAAGTGACGTCGTCAGCTCGGTGATTAGGGTTTTCAGACGGCCTTCCTTGATGTGGTCATAATTGCTGGTTCCAGATCTGACGTCCTTGGTTGACGGCGTCACCAATTTGCACTACGAACTCTCTGGCCCGTCACGAGTCTTTTTTTCACTTCTGGACTTCACTTGTTCCTGACGGCGTCACCTTGTAGAGTGTGACAGCGTCACCTTCTGTGATCTTTAAGGTCTTTTGAGTTTTTGTTGTTTTCCGCACTTTTTCACTCCGAAAACGCCCGAAAATGCTTCTTTTGTGATTTTCCCTTCAAAAGTACCTAAAATGAGAAAAGAAACGACTTTGGGTGAAATCCAAACCAAAAACATATGAATTAGGACTCAAACCGACCCCTAAAAACGTAACATTTTTCGTCTCATCAGAACCTCACATATTTGGGGTGGAAAATTTTTTAGTGGTGCGGTTTTGTGCTAGTCATACAATTTCCTATCCATGAGACGCTCATTAAGATCAAGGTTTCACTTCTAAATGTTGTAAAAAAATTTAAATTGGCGCTAAAATTGCCCTAACAAACATTTCTCTTGGTTTTATTACAAATTAACTATCAAACAAAGCAAAACATCAACCGTAAGTATATTCTCAACGGTGCCTTCATTTACCCCCCTTACACTTAAACCGAACATTGTCCCCAATGTTCAAATAGAAGACGTAAAAGTAAATAAAATGAAAGAATGAAATCAACTACTCCCCTGAATCGTTTGATGTAAATAGTGAAGTAACATGGTTAGATCTTCTTCCAAGATAGACGAACGTTCAAAGCTTCCCTTCCAAAATAATAATTGTCTTCTTGTCCAAAATAACCTGTTAACCTGAAAAAGATAAAGGCCAACCTCGCGTAAAATCGGCGGTAAAATCTACATAATAAGATATAACGCTTGTGGAATGAATATTTTGCAGAATTCCTGGAGATTATAAGTTAAAAAATTGACAAAACTTTTTATGTTTCCAGAAGAAATACAAAACTTTCAAAAATTGCAGAAACTTTTAACCTGACGCCGTCAGGTGTTCTGCCTGACGCCGTTAGAATGATCTGACAGAATTCTCATGTTAAGTTTCTGGGAAAAATTCTGGAAAAACTAGATCTTACTTCCTGGAATTCCTGCAAAAATTCATTATGACTCGATACAAGCATTTGACTCAAACAAGTACTGATATGTATGTTAATTACATTGTTATGATTCATGTTCATTCGTTCTTTATAAACCGATTTAGATTTCCCTTACACTTAGCTTTTGCAAAATACCTTTATATGTAGTTAAGACGAAGTTAAAAACAAAATAAAGCATTTTCACAATTTAGTTTGAAGCATGAATCAATAACAAGAAATATAACTTACATACGGAAACAAATAAAATCAAATAAACAAACAAAACAAACACACAAAGCATGGGTTGCCTCCCAAGAAGCGCTTTTCTTTATTTACGAGTCTTGTAGCTAGACTCAAAGTCACGGGTTCTACGTTTCTCCGTACCGCAAAAGAAATGCGGTTTTGAACCTCCTAATCACTTCATGATCCCATTTGTATTCCGGGCCTAGGGCCAAACATCCCGAATATTTGATTCGGTTATCATCTTGGTTAACATTACTAACTTCGAACGTTGGGATATTATCAACATCTAAGTTTTCAACATCTTTGAACTTCTCAAACTTATAGGGCACCATGTACTTAACATATCCGGTCCCATTTGAAAATGTAGCAATGCCTTCATCCTTATCGTAAATCATATTGGACACATCGATGAAGGGTTTTCCCAAAACTATCTCTCCTAAATGTGGATCTATAATCCCCCTTACGTCTTCTAGAATCATAAAATCACATTGATACACGAAATTCCCAACAAAGACGTGTAAACCTTTGGCCCTTCCTACAAAATTGCATAAACGGTTTGGGTTATAGGGGTCTTGTCGAGGTTTTAATTTGTCACTCATGATCCAATTGTAGTATAGCCTAGATATGATATTTACTGAGGCCTTTAAATCGACATAGGTATGTTCCCTAAACATGTGACCAATCATGCATGGAATCTTCACATTAAGATAGTTTCCTCTTCTAATCCAAGGGTGTTCTCGATGCTTAGCGGGGCAAGGATATTTTGGAAGAAACTTATGGTAGCTTAATTCCTCAAGGGTCAGTGATGAATTTTGAATGGCCTCTACTTCATCTCTATATTTAATCTCATTATTCTTGCTAAGTTGGGCGAGTCTCTTTTCTTTATTTATTAATTCATTAAGCTCATTAAACGTCCTAATTTCTCTTTCCATTCTACCACGTCGCGAAACATTATCCATAACTCTCAAAAGTCGGTTATTCCTATCCATAGTGGCGCACCAATTACAAACAAATGCAAAAAGAAAAAGATAGACTAAAGAAATCCTAGAAAAATAAAATAAAATCTCGCTAGAAAGGAATCTAGTGAGTAGACCTAATAAAATAAAAATTCTACCTAAACAATAACTATTCCCAACAGCGGCGCCAAAAACTTGATGTGTGGTTTTGTGACCTTACAGCAGGTTTTACCTCTCGAAGGATCTCAAGAGGCTTACAACCCCACCAGGCAGTGTACCTGACCGATGTAGTATAGGATAATAGTAAGTACGGGGGATTGATCGTTCTCTCACAGGTAATAGTGTTCGTTAGGACAGAAAAACTACTCTAATAGGTCTAAGGGTGAAGGAAGATTCTTTTTGTATTTTTATGTTTTTATGAAAGCAAGTAAAATCTCAGTTTATAGGGAGTGGGCGGAATTAGTTGCTAGTCAACTAACCCAAAATTACTACAATTGCAAAAGAAAATAAAATAACTAAACTATTGGTTGTGAAAACAATATGGAGAAAAGTTGTGTTTACTTAGACTTCATTACTCCCTAACTATCTTTTACCGGTTAATTGATATGTATGTTACTTGTGTGGATGAAGGGTGTATTCCTAATAACTCATGGAGTGGCATACATATCTCTCCAATTCTAAGAGCTCTTATCTCCTCCTATGCCATGCACGGCACAACCATAGGGATTGTAAACAGTGGCTCATGCGTTAAATACTACCTTAATAGCCTAGTATGTCTTGGCTACATGTTTCCCAAGACGTTCAAGCACGTTACCATAAAGGAGGTTGGCCATTTTTCTTGAGCCTAACATTGATGGAACAATCATCCCAACAAACAACAACACATCAATTAACCAATAACTAATAGTTAGGTTTCATTAGATCTAAGCAAACACAAGAAGAATTTAGCTACACATGTTAATTGAAAGACAAGCAAAAGAGATAATCAACCAACACATAGACATATTGATTGAATTAAAGTGAAGACTTATCTTTAATTAAGCATGAGGTTTCCAAGGGTTGGAAACCCTAAAAAGTACAGAAAATTTGTCTAGGGTTTGGTGCCAAAAGTTCTCCACAAAGTTCCACCCTTAATGAATGAAAAATAGAAAACTATATATAGATTTTACATTCTGACGGCGTCAGGTTATAGAGGCTGACGCCGTCAGCTCGCCGCCATTAGGTTTCTCGGATGGCCTAGATCCACTTCTGACGCCGTCACCTTCTAATCCTCTCTGGGCCGTCACTCTTTTAGTTAAAACCTGACGGCCTACAACTTCTAACACCTGACGGCGTCAGGTGTTAATTCTCAAAATCTTTCTGGCCCGTCATTTGATAATTGGTTTCCACTCTTTTGTCAAAGCTTGCTGACGGCGTCACCCTGTGACTCTGACGACGTCAGGTTGTAATTTCTTCATCTTTTGAGACTTTGTTGTTTTCGTCACTTTTATGCTCCAAAAACGTCCAAATATGCATGTTTTTCAGAATTCCTCTCAAAAGTACCTAAAACGACAAAAGGAACGATTTAGGGCAATATTTGATCATATTTATATGAATTAAGGCTTAAATAACCCCTTAAAAGCGTAACACTTTTCGTCTCATCAATAACTTCGAAAAGATGATTGTGATTGTAAAAAGTCGACTACAAGGACTTGAGGTATTATCAATATTGGATTTGTTGGCTCATTTTAATTAACATTTGTGATACAGTGTAGATGGTGAGAGGCACATTGGTAGAGGAAGAGGGAGATATTCTTTATCTAGAACATCCATCAAAAATTCAGTTGATCCATGGAAAGAATACAAGGGTCGGGTTGTGGATGTGAGTGGAACAATAGTTTGGAAGGCATAGAAATCTCGTTACACACTCCTTTCACATTCATTTTTATGTTACATGCATCAAATAAACTCAAATTGGAAACAAGTTAACTCGTATACTAAAAAACTCAAACACTTAGAAAAATATTCCAAGTCTTTTACTATTATAAAAACGTTCCTAGTAGCCTAGAAAACTAGCGTATATTTTAAAATATTACTTAACAAGCATACTATATTTTTACACCACTCGATAGACCACCTAGCTAACTACCATTTTCATTTAGACAACTTGTAAAAATACTCACGTCTTGACCCTCTAAATCGACCAAAGTAAATTGACAAACTCGTATATACCACAAAGACTTAGAATTTTTCTAAGTCTTTTCAACCAGAAAATTGCTCTTGGTCGCGACAAAAAGGACCATGTAAAACTCAATTCGACTTAACAACACCCCATTATTTTTGCATAACCTGTTTCTCCATGCTATAAACTAAAACTTTCACGTTTACACTTTATAATAATTAACTCGTATAAACCCTTTACAACGTCCCAAGTAAAGTCGATCACATGCATGAACATGAAAAATCTGGAAATTTTTCTAAGTCTTTTATACCCAGAAAATTGTTCCATTCGACCCACAAAACGACTTTATATAACAAAATCTAGATTAACGACCACCCAATATTTTTACACAATCTATTAGACCACGTTACTAGCTACATGTTTCGTATTTTAACTTCGACCCATATGCACGTTTCGACAGTTAAACAAACACATTTTGATCGACAAAAACCACTAGCTCTATAATTGAATTTCCATAAAATAAATTCAAGTAACTTTCGGTATTGGGCTAAACAAAAACCCAATAAGAACTTGCGTTTTACCAGCCCACTGGGCCCAAATAAAACATTTTTAGAATCATAAAAATATCCCGATTCCAGGCCCAAAAGTATTTTCATGCCCTCGCCTCTAAATTTCTTAACGGGCCTTATTAGTGTACATTAATGGCCCGTTTATATAAAAATAAGCTATTTTGGAAATTTAGCAGTTGATACAAGTTTTAATAAGCTTCAATAAGCTCCAGAAAATTTAATATAATTTTTCCCCATAATTTTTGGATGTTTGGACTAAAAATGCAAACTAGTTACATTTAGAAGGACTAAAACTGCCAACCCTTTAAAACTTGGACTGAAACTGTCAAAACAAAAATTTTATGATAAAAATTGACATATTATTAATTTCCAAGCTCATATTTGTAATATTGGACATGTAGAGGACTATAATTGTAAATTATATAAAATAAGGACTAACGGTGCAACGCTAACGCCGTTAGAGTAAAAAGTGTAAAATTTGGAAAAGGACAAGGACCAACACATTATATTTGATTTTATTATTTTATTTTCCATTTTACGTCACCCCATCACGTCGTATGTATATTCATTACATTTATTTATATATTAGTTAACTTTACGTTAATAATATATATAACGATATTTTAACTAATTATCTTTACGTATTGCTATCATCATGGTTAAAAAGGGAAAACTGTAGAAATAATAACATATCTTTTTATTTGCATATCATCTTTTCATTATAACGATTAATTATTATTCATTAATCGTTATTCATTTACCAAATAGTATTTGGTTAGATTCCCAAATAGATTTATTTATCAGGTTGTATACTAAAGCCGTTATCATAATCTCGTCCGAATTTACTTTTCATCATTTCTAGTATCGCTCCAGGTGAGTCATAGCCCCATTTCTAATACTTTTTTTAACTCTCTGGGGGAGATACATGCTTACATATACTTTGATAATTTTATAAGTATATGAATAACTTACATAATTCAAAACAATTTCCTAATTAATACTTATCTCATATGGTTTATGACTTAAGATGTGATATATATGTTACTGCAAATTGCTTAACTAGAATACTGAACTCAGATAATAATGTTTCCAAATTGATTATTGTAAGATGATATTTGATTTTACTATAACATCCTGAATGATTCTCATATCTCTATATGATATTTCTATGTTTCAACAGAAATAATTGCAAGGAAGAGCACATATACTCTAGTTACATCATTACTCCGATATTGCCTAAGTTACCTTAACGCCATAAAGTCCCTCTATCATGAGCCATTAATCACATGTTGTGAGCGCGAATATAGTGAACAGCTTCGAAACCTGTTGAGGCTTGACATCCTATCCCACTAATACTTGACGGAATGCCTAACGGTTAGTCGTATTAGTCGTGATACACTATATTTGAATACAAATAGGAATCGGCAAATCACCTATAATTCGAGGGCGAATTATCATCATTGACTTGATGATCACCCGCCATTTTACGGTATTTGTTAACGTTTTGTGTGTCATGAGGCTTGGAGCAATATCAATAAGAAAATATATGTCTCCCACATATATTTAGATACAGCTGTATAGGTATTTGACTAGACTTGAATTATAGGTCTCACTACATTAGTATCATGAGTTTCCATCTGATGTTAGGATTATGCTCCAATACTTGAATTTGATTGAATACGTATATAAATTATTTGTGATTATAATCATCATCACTCAATACTAGTCTTATCACTATTAATGTTTATTACAATCATTACCAAATACTCATGAATCCAATGAAATAAATGGTTTTCCACTAAACTCTATGAACTCACCAACCTTTGTGTTGACACTTTTAAGCATGTGTATCTCAGGTAATTAACGGAGCAGGACAAGACACGGAGCGGGCATTTATTACTCTGATAAATTAAAATGGTGTAAAAATAAAATATGTCATTCTTACAAACCTTTATATCTTTTAACGAGATTTTTAAAGCAAATGTTTCATCATTTATCAAAAGTATTATTTGAATGACAAATAACTTTCAAAACGCATCTTTTAAGCCGTTTTATGTGAATATGATTTCGATCCTCCCCGTAACACCCAAATTACTTTTCTGTTGCTAAATCATAAATTTGGGGGTGTTACAGATTGGTATCAGAGATAAAGTTATAGAGAACCAAATGTTTTCAAACATTGAACTATAACTACACTTTCAAAATAAATGATTTTACACCATACCATTTTATGCCCTCCGTGTCTGCAGACTGCCGTGCTCAATACATTACCTGTTAAGATTATTTGTATGCTTGATAGTTACTCTCATATACTTCATTATTCCCCACTTACCATTACATCTTTAACGTATAAATTACTTATAATTACTATTTACGGGTACTATAGTACCATGACTTCCCAATAAGTTGATATTTCCAAATTCTTCATTTCCTGACGCTCCATATTTCTCGATACAATACATCTCAAACGATGTATCTTCACCCAATTCCCCTGAACAGAAAGTTGTACCCAGTAAACCAAAAAGTTTTTGGTTAGTGATGACGTATTTTCTAATAATTATGAAACTCTCAGAACTTATAATCGACCTTTAATCAATAACAATCTCCTTTTGTTATAACCCTCTGTTGTTAATAAATTCTTCCCATCATGATGCTATGCATGCATGTAATGATTCCTCATACCTTCATACAGAATCTCACCATTTGTTACTCGTTTTGGTAAACAAATGACTCCACGCAGATCAATGGGTATTAATAAAAGACCTTGTATCGTTTGTTTTGCAAAAACAATCAATCAAGTTGTTAATATCATGTTGATTATAGTGATTATATCCAGACTTACCTTGATATTACCTAGGAATTATTATGATTCCTTATACCTACCATAACTAGGCTAAAACTATAGAATTCTATAAGACAAATTTTCAAAAGAAAACTTAATGAATGAAGAGAAAGTTGCTGAACTTTAGTTTTGTAGATGAATCAGTCTGTTCTTTAGCAATCCCATACCAAGACACTACCCAGACATATCTTGAAATTAGATTACAGTAGGGATTCAATTCAGTCTATCCTCAATGAAATAATTAGATCCATATTCTTTCATTAAAGGGCCTAACTAAGTACTAAGAATATCCAGAAGATAGGAACCAACATCATCGGAGTAATACTCAAAGTAACCATAATTCCTCCGATTAGCGATGACATGATAAGAGAAGAAAAGAATACGGCTATACCTTATAAGCATATCCATGAGAGTTTTAGGGATTGTAGACCAACTCACCTAATAGGTACAATAAGAGTGACTGAACCTACTATCACCAATACCAAAGGATTTTAAATCAAAAAGTTAAAACGGGACACTTTAAGAAACAGTGCCCAACTCAGAATACCATTTAGTACAAAAATACCAAAGGAAGAGAATGATTACCATTAGACCAACACATTGTTTGGTTTATAGTTTGCAACTTATTATATTAAAGGTATCTAATCGCTTTTTAGAATTTTAACCTAATATATCACCAAATCATATAATTTAGGGAACAAATAACGTTTTTTTAGATAATTACGGTTTCCAAAATGTTAACCTAATATATCACCGAATCATTTGGATATTCCGTGGTTTAATAGGAGTTTAGTTTAGAAACGATTTAGTGACATATTTTAAAACGTTTCACAGACTTTTTGATAAGCACAATCCTCAATATTCGTACCCTAATTTTGCAGTATATATACAGAATTGAGGATTCCTCTATAAACATGCGAACGATATACAGAAGCAACATAAAAGATGTGGCAACAGGTGCATTCGTTGCGGCTTTATAATGCTGAAAAAAACCAAAAACATGATAATCATGTGCAAGGTATTCTTCTACATCCAAAACTTTTGACATATTATTTGTTATTGTGATGTTATAATTCGGGTAGTTTTATAAATTTACAACGTTTAAGCCACCAGAAGAAACTGTGATTTTAGGGATGAATGTATTAAAAAAAACTATTGGTATATGAATTACTGATTATTTTAGATATATAGTTGATATACGTGTGAATTGCCAATTATTTTAGATACGTGGTTTGATATATTAGGTATTTAGCATATATATGTGTTATTTTTTACAGCTGCAAAACGTTCCAAAAAGCAAAACAAACAAATTGAGCCAGTGATAATAGAGGGTGTTATGCCAGCAATGTGTCCACGTGGTATTAATGTTTTCTTTTCATAGTAGATGTATTAAGGTTTGATTTTAATAACCAATTAACACATTAGTTTAAATATAGGCAGTTTAAAAGTAAGATGGTTACTTATTGTCAATGTTGCAAAACAAGGCCTACAAGGCCGATTAATCGCTGATTAGGTGCTACAAGGCCATCAACCTTTCCGATTCGTGTAAATCGGTCAAAAACTCTGTCAACCGTGGTCAAAGATAGTTAATGACGGTCAACGGTGGTCAAACTTGCCTGAAACCTTCAAACCTTGCTGGAAATACCCAAAACTCACCGTAAAATTGTTTAATAAGTTATACTTGTCGTTTATATCTATTTTAAGATGTTTTTTTAAGAAAAATCTTGGGAGTAATACCTAAAAAGTGCTGGAAATACCTAAAACTTGCCGAAAATACAGAAAACTTATCGAAAATGCCAATCCAATTAATCACCGATTAATCCCGCCTAGACCGATTACAAGCTACAGGGGGGTCGACCGCCCGACCACCGATTCATGATTTTTGCAACCTTGCTTATTGTATTTGAAGAACTATGGTGGAGTCTTTTGCGTTGGTTTTGCTGGACAAAAAACAAAGGTACGTCTCCTTTTCTCAAAACCCTAACGATCATATGTTTATTGTATTTACAACACTATATGTATTGATATTATCTTTCCTTTATGTTGTATTAATAAAAGATCGTAAAAACAAGAGTAGCACACCATCGAATCCACCTATCTTTGAAGCTGACACACCAACCAGACATGCACAAGGTAATTTTATGTGTTTTTTGTTGTACTTATGTGCGATTTATCTATATATTATCCGTTGCTATTATCATGGTTTTTTGATAGATTTTAAATGATCATTTTTAGTTGGAAAGCAGCCATCATCTATTGAATCCCAACATAGTCATGAATACACTAACATTGATTCTTCAAACATTCAACATCAAGGTATTGAATAAAGTTAAATATTGGTAGTCATGTATCAATTATTTAATACTGTATTATTTTGGATTATTGCATTTGTAGAAGGGATGTATACTTATTGTCTAAAGGTTGAACTATGGTGAAGGCTTTTCTTTTGGTTTGGCTGGACAAAAAACAAAAGTACGTATCCTTTTATCAAAATCCTAATTATCTTATGTTTATTGTATTTACAACACTATATGTATTGATATTAATCGTTCGTTTATGTTGTTTTAATGAAAGATCCTAAAAACAATAGTAGCACACCATCCAATCCGTCCATATTTGAAGCTGATAAGTCAACCCGACATGCACAAGGTAATTTTATTTGTTTGTGTTGTACTTATGTTGTTGTACGTTTTATCTATATATTATTCATATTTATTATAATGGTTTTTTGATAGAGTTTAAAGGAGCATCTTTAGTTGGGAATCAACCATCATCTAATGAAGCTCAACATAGTCATGAAAACACTAACATTAATTCTTCAAACTTTCAAACTCAAGGTATTGAATAAAGTTAAATATTGGTAGTCATGTATCAGTTAGTTTATATTGAAGTATTCTCGATTATTACATTTACATAAGGAATGTTCATTCCAGATATAAATGATTATCAAGAATTGATGTATCTTATACACGTTTGCTTGAGAACCTATGGAATCATGAAGTAGCACCATCATGTGAGGAAGTTGTTGACAGGATTGATGAAAGCATGATGCGTTTAATTCAAGGAGATGAGACTATATATGCATCATCATATTCTGTTTCTCGAGACGGCTCAAACACAAATTTAGGTGGTTCAATATATATCACAAATTTCCTAAACCGTATAAGGATGTACAATCTTTCACAACATACAATAAAGTTAAAGATTGGTAGTCATGTAATGTTAACCCAAAACATTAATCGAAGAGCAGGTCTATGCAATGGTACAATGCTACAAGTGCTAAGGTTGGGAGTCAATGTTATCGAAGCTAAGATCATATCTGGTGAAAATATTGGTTTGATTTGTTGTATTCCACGTGTGCTGATAATCTCTTCATAAACAAAGAATTCCTTCAAATTAGAAAGGAGCTGTTTCCTTTTAAAGTATGTATATGATGCGCGTGGATTGCAACACGCACTACGTTTTACCTCTCGAGGGATCTCGAGAAGCTTGCAATCCCCACCAGGCAGTGTACCTGACCGATGTAGTATAGTGTAGTGGCAAGTACCGGGGGATTGATCGTTCTCTCGCAGGGAATAGTGTTCGTTAGGCTAAAGGCTACTCTAATCTAGGTCTAAGGGTGGAGGAAGATTCTTTTTGTATTGTTTTATTTTATGAACAGGTAAAATCTCTGGTTTTGGAGGAGGGGCGGAATTAGTTCGCCTAGCTCAACTAAACCGCAAGTTATTTAGTCTACTTTTAATCCTACTTATATTTTTTGTATTTTTTTGATTTTGAGAAAATCAGTGGTGGAGAGTAGTGTTTACTTTAGATTTCATTACTCCCTATTATCTTAGTCTATTTGTATAGTTTTTGTTGTTGTACTTGGTTACCTATATGTTAAATATAGAATAAACGTATTGATAATAAGATTTTGCCCGTTGGATGGCGGTGTGTTCTTAAAAAAGAACCAATCTCCTTAACAAAGATCTGCTTCATATATGGAGAAAGATTTGCGCGCGTCTACAAGAAACGGATTATACCCTCCACCAAATCTTATTATTACGAGTAATCTTTCCGCATATACTCTGTTCACACATCTATGTACGGAAAAATACAGTAATCAAGCATATACCTTATTCATGGGACCTCAACCGGATTTAATTAGCAAACTACGGTATGCATGAAATTCATTAAACAAAAGGGGAGACCATTATATAATGAAATACAAGATTATAACGCACTATGTTTTCCATACCTGCGACAACTGCAATTTCCATCAGAAATGTTCTGTTTTGAAAGAACGTGTGGTCTCTAGGTTTGCATGTTTTTTGCTTTGTACCCTCTGTAACCTACAAGGGCATGCTGTAAGACACAGACACTTTTTTTTCTTCAAGATCCTTTAACAGGTATGGATTGAGGGAATTTAAGGGCATTCCTGTCACTCGATAAACACAATCACCACACATACACATCACATAGATTAATATCAAAATAGGGTCTTTGCGGGTTTTCATTAGTAGTCTCTGGGTAAGTCAACAACAATAGAAATTTAGCTTAGAGAGACAATAAGGTTGAAAGAAAGCAAGCTGTGGAAATGCGATATAGTGAATCTACTGTGGAAATACTAGAGCATCTATTAGGGAACATATCCCTGATTGTATGTTAATATGTTTAGGCGTAGTAATCTTTGGAATTAACATGCAATATTTAGAATTGATGTAAGGGTATTATGTGTTTATTCCTCTAGGTTCTTGTATTTTTTTTATTTACACGTATCAGGTTTAACCATAAGTTCTCACTCCAAAATTCGTTTCATAAATAAGATAAACGTTTATATAATAGAAAACGCGGCTGACGGCGTCAGCCCATATAGGTGAACGTTGTTCTGTTCTAAGCGCATAATATATCGGCGATTAGGAGGTTTACCTGAACGGACTATAAAAAGACCTTCCTGAACGCTGGATCAGGTTAAATACATATGACATTAAAATTGGTTCCAGTATTCTGTATCTCTGCCATTTTAATTGGCTCTGACGCGTCTTACAATCCTTATTAATACACTTTACGTAAGGACTATCATGCTGGATTCTGTCGACTGTCGTCTTATAATAGATATTCACTATCATTGGACTTATCACATTGAAGGTCTCTGACAGTGTACGTCACTTATAGATACTAAGACGATGTGACGGCAAAGTACAACCTTTTTGTTTTAATTCCTAGATAATACTTTCAAAGGTCTTTAATGAGTCTCTTTTGTTATGAGTATATTACCGCACTTATACTATAATCACTCTTGTAGATGGGATCGGGCACTCTGTTTAGGTTTAAAAGGTGTTAAGCTGTTTCTATCCATTTGTCTGATCTATATATACCCTATCTAGGATATTGTTTACCATAGTAAATTAGAAGAGATTTGAACAGACATATAATGGCGATGTACCAATCCAATAGGAGGTTTATTAATGGCTATGTAATAAAAGTATGTCATTCTATTGCTTTGGGACAATATTTTTGTTTTCTATTAGATATATAGGCGATTCGCGTATTTTTTTAATACATATGGTTGGTATTTTTGTTGATTGTAATAGTCATTCTCATCCGTGAGAGTACTATCATATTCCCTATCGATATTATAAGGCCATTGTGTTGTGGGGGTTTAGTGACCATTTTACCCTTACTTCTATATTTTATCAAATTTTGGGGAAAGGGTAGAATTCAAAAACATGTGTTCAAGTATTCAACTTAATGGCTTTAATGAATAAAAAGAACAATAGCAAGTGTAACACACAAATATAGACAACGCAATATTTATGAAAGGTTAGTTGGGTTGCTCTTTGAAACATAATATCTATGATTTATAGAAATTATACCAGATAAAGTGAATACGCTACATACCTAATGACTTATGTTAGATGGCATAAGTCATTAAAAGTATATGCCTTTTTTTTTTGTCTAATTCCAGGTCCAAGAGGATCAATTGGCCTCCGAAACCAACCCCACCGCATCAATCGACTTTACAAAGTGACTCAAGAAATGAACTCTATAGATGTTACCGTTATAACATCTGCTTTTACTTCGTTCTCATCAGTATATCCTTTATTCCTTTCAATTGGATTTTTTAGTTTTGGCCTGCTCGCATAATGGACTGATCAAATCGGTAATACGGTTATAGAGGTATGGGTACTATTAGACTTCAACAACTACGCTCTTTATGATTCTTTATTCAGGTAAAATATTAAATGTGATTTTGATGTGTTTTATTTATTTTTAATATTTGTGGTTTGGGGTGATAGTTGTTAGCACTACAATTGGTAGGAGTTTTTTAATTACTCTCGGTCCTCCATATCTGGTTAGGTATAGTGGTGAGACTCCATAATTTGGAACCCTACCATCTGGACTATCCAATTTTGGGGACATTGCTATGTAAATAGAATCTTAATTTGGTGATTCCAGCCTAATCTTGACATATTAAATTATATCTTCAAATGGAAATCTACTGATGTTCCATCATTAACTGTTAAGCAACATCTAAATATATTCATGATGTATTTAATAGATCTATACATTATCTTCACAATGTCTTGCAATAAATATTCACTACATAACCAAATGACAATTTAATTGTAATAAGGTTCATACATATGTATAGAATTTTATGTTGTCGCCTCAATTAGGTTATTTGTAACTATATGGGAATTTAATTTTAAATTGGTCACTACTATGTGTATCGAAAATAATAACCACGAATTCTTAATCGTATGGAATTCATTTCTCCAGTAGGGGAATTAAATATTTAATATTAACTCTAACTGGTATTAATATTAATACAAGTTATATAAAAATTATTACAGATCCATAAATATGACATATATTAAATAACAATCCCTAACATTAGTTGTTGAAAATGGGCGGGAATTATTAAGTTAAAGAAAATATTACACGGTCTATATATATCCAGAACAGACAATTGCATCCTTACCTTATAATGTGTTGGGTGATGATAGGAGAATGGTTAGAGATTGGGTATATAGCTGCAAGTGTTTCTATTTTATATTATTGACTCATTACTCTATATTGTTTTGAGCTCATAGACTATCCATTTATCCATATTTTAAGGATTCATGCATATTACACGTGAAAAGACACGCAATGTTGTTCTAAAGTGATATTCTAAAAGTTTGAGTGCGCTTTTAGATCTTTCTTTGGGAGTAGTTGAAGCAAATCTCATAATAGGAAACGATACTTAGTTCAAATATGAATCTATTTAATATACAAAATAAAAATTGATTATTTTCGTGTAATGTAAATAAAACTACAATGTATAGTTGTGGCGATAATTTATTAATGACGGAAATGATTAATATTATATATAAATAATTGGAGACTAAAATACAGGTTAAATTGGTTCTATTACATTTTATACTAGAAGTATATAAATAAATTTATTGTTTTTGAAATATCTCATGGTGTTGGGATGCAAAAATAAATACTAAGACTTAACAGACTTTTAATTGACATATGATATTAATTCGGAATTTGTTGTTGGTTCCTGATAGAGTTTATTGATATATTCATTCCCATAATAGAATTTTTATATTTTCTATTCTATGTAAGATCTGAACTACGATAGAGCTTAGGGCACACCTTTTCTTCGTGTAATGAGTAAATACTATAATTATCGAATAAAGTAAATTCTGTATATGTCTCAGGAAGTTCTTAAGGAAGTTTTTAGATGTTCTGCATGCTATTAACTTTTTTTTATGGGAGAATACAATTATGTAAATAATTAAAACTAAACCAAAACTTTATAACTACAGACATTAAAACTGATATATTGGTCACTATATCTATATTAATCAAAGTGAATAAATCAAATTAATTAAAACTCCACATATTAAAGCATTATGCAAATCTCGCAAATAGCGACATTACTGACAATGGACATTCCAGCAACCACACTCGCGGTACATCGACACGAGTCTTTTTTCCACTTCTGGACTTCACTTGTTCCTGACGGCGTCACTTACTAGAGTGTGACGGCGTCACCTTCAGTAATCTTCAAGGTCTTTTGAGTTTTTGTTGTTTTCCGCACTTTTTCACTCCGAAAACGCCCGAAAATGCTTCTTTTGCGATTTTCCCTTCAAAAGTACCTAAAATGAGAAAAGAAACGACTTTGGGTGAAATCCAAAGGGTTATTGGCAAAAAAATGCATCATGCTTGCCACTTTTTGTCATTGTATGTAGCGTCCTTTATTTTTTTTTGATTGTAGCACCAAGCTTTTTAAATCGTGCCATTGTGTGTACTTTGTGACCATTTTACCCTTACTTTTTTCAAATTTTGAAGGGTAAAATGGTCATTTCACATGGCTAAAAAGTCGCAAAGTACACACAATGACACGATTTAGAAAGGTTAGTGCTACAATCAAAAAAAATAAAGGACGCTACATACAATGACAAAAAGTGGCAAGTATGATGCCTTTTTTTGCCAATAACCCAAATCCAAACCAAAAACATACGACTTAGGACTCAAAATGACCCCTAAAAACGTAACATTTTTCGTCTCATCAGTATATTGTGATGATTATAATTCATTGATTAGAATTTTATTTCATAAAATTAAATGTTTCAGTGTTTTATTTATTTAATGTTTTGTGTTGTTAGACATGTTAATACTCCGTTCTTTATTAGACTTAATTGTATCATTGTTAATTTACAAGACATCTTATATAACATATATTTATACATCATCATAATATATGATTTAAAAATCATACATATATGTACACATACAAAAACAATTTATTTAAAAAGGTTCATACATATGTATATTTTTTCCAATACAATTTTAACTATAAATAATCATGTAGAAAAACAGGTTCATCGTATGGAATTCAAGTATATTCAATATTTTAACTATAAATTTAAGATAAAACAAACGATACTGATAATATCCATTAACATAGTAAATCAAAGTTAAAGAAAATTTAGGTTTTTTCCAGAAAGACAATTGCATCTTATTTTATAATGTGTTTGAAATAAAGGAATTTGCTCAAGTTTTATTTATTATTATTTTTTTTGACTTATAACACATTTATTTATATTACAAAGACACCATTAAAAAAGAATATATATATTAAAAAAAAATTGATTAATTTCGTGTATACTATGTTTAATGCGAGAATTTATATGCGGTGTTTTTTAAAATATAAGTTTAATTTATAGAAGATATATTTTTGAAAATAAGTTTAGAATGTAAACTTTATAAATCTTTTGGTTCCCAAATTAAAGATAATTGTTTATTTGAAGATCAACACGAAGACTCTGGGCCCTTAATCTAATTTGATAGTATATATAGTTAATAATATAACCAAACTTTTCACATTAAATATTGTAAATCTATATTCAGTAAAATATATTACATTATGCAATCTCAAAGACATTCTGCAAGGCTTCCAACACTGTCCGAGCATAAAAACTCTCATACACCTCTCGAAGGTATAATTTTAATCCAAAAATATTCGTTTTGTAGTTATATTCTTATTAATGTGGTTTTATAATTGATTTCATATGTTATAGCATAATCGTTATGTAGTTTATTACAATTGTTGCTCCATAAAAAAGTAATAGCATGCAGAATAAAAACTCTAAAACTCCTTGACAA
>LBNU01009555.1:112212-157315 GCA_014162995.1 Artemisia annua
TATATATATATATATATATATATATAGATATAATTCCTTCTTTTTTGGCTCAAAAACATTCGGTGAACCAAACAGGCTCTTAATGCACATATATTTGTCAAATTTGGAAATGTGAGTTACTCCCTCCGTCCCAAATTAGTAGTCCCCATTTCCATTTTGGGTTATCCCAAAGTTATTGTCCCCTTCCAAATATACTTGTGAAGAATGTAGCAAGTTTACCATATTGCACCTAATGTTAGTAAAAATTACAAACATCATTTAAAGATTTAATTAATTCCATAAGGGTAAAAGTGACATTTTACAAAAAAGTAAGAGAGAGAATGCAGTAATGATTATTTTTTCTTAATCCGTGTGTTTTTTGTCGGGGGACAATAATTTTGGGACGGAGGGAGTAATACATAAAAGATTTAGAGTACGTTTCTTTTTTCATTTAATGAGTGGTCCCAATCTTTTATTTCATCTCTTAATGAGGAGGTCCATTAAAATCTCTCTCTTTCTCAATTAAATGGTTTAGATAGTAATCTATACTACTTTATAATGTATTTAGGACATCTATATTTAGAAGTCTTAAAATGTTTAAGACCAAAAATATTTCTTTAATAGGAAAGATGCATACACATATAATTAAAAGCCTAAAAATTTAAGTATTTTTAAAAAGTCTTGGTTGTTATAAGTATAGCTTTCAATGCTTGTAATCTTTTAATACTTACAAGAAAAGAAATATAGTGTACACCACTTTAATGCACATAATTTTTATACTTACAAGACAAGAAGCATAGTGTACACCACTTTAATGCACGTATTAAAAAATAAATAAAACACCACACTAATACTATTTGATGTAGTCAATTAATTAGCTGGTCACTAAATACAATTAATACAGTTATTAAAACACCACTTATATAAGAAATACAAACTATCAAGCATATTGTACAACCAAATTAAACACAATTCCTCCATTAAATGTCACTAATACAAATAACAAAGCATATTATACAAATATTCAATTCCGAACGGATAACTGGATAAATGGGTTTGAGCCTGAAAGGGTACGGGCCAAACGTGATCAAGCCCGAACATGGGCCACCTGAAATTCTTGATATCCATAAATTTATTGTCAAAAAGCACATAATAAACTAGAATGCATGATTCACAGGAAAATTTAATTTCAGGATATCCACCGTTGCAACGCGCGGGTACTCTGCTAGTATTTTTAAAACATTTAGGGCATGCTTGATGAGACGAAAAGTGTACCCGTTTTAAGGGGTCATTTAAGCCCTAATTCGAGTAAATGTGATCAAATAATGCCCTAAATCGTTCCTTTTTTCATTTTAGGTACTTTTGAGAAGAATTCTGGAAAACATGCATATTTGCACGTTTTTGGAGCATAAAAGTGAAGAAAACGACAAAGTCTCAAAAGAAGCTGATTTCCTACCTGACGGCGTCAGAGTCACAAGTGTGACGCCGTCAGCCAACGTTGACAAAGGAGTAAAATCAGATTACACTAGACGCACTAAGAAGAAAACAAGACATTTACACCTGACGGCGTCAGGTGTTAAATGAAGTAGGCCGTCAGGTGTTAAGCTAAAGAGTGACGGCCCAGAAGAATTTAAAGGGTGACGGCGTCAGAAGTAGATCTAGGCCATTCGAGAACCCTAGTGGCGGCGAGCTGACGGCGTCAGACCCTATAACCTGACGCCGTTAGAATGTATTTTCTATATATACTTTTCTATTTTTCCTTCATTAGTGTGGAACTTTTGGTGCAACTTAGGGCAAAACCCTAAAGACGATTTTGCTGTAATTTTAAGGGTTTTCCACCCTTGAAACCTTCATGTTCAATTAAAGATAAGTCCTCACTTAAATTAATCAATATGTCTATGTGTTGGTTAATCATATCTTATGCTTGTCTTTCAATTAACATGCTAGGCTAGATTTTTCTTGTGTTTGCTTAGATCTAATGAAACCTAACTATTAATTATTGGTTGATTGGTGTGTTATTACTTTGTTGGGATGAATGTTTCATCAATGTTAGGCTTAAGAAAACTGGCAATACTCCTATATGGTAACATGCTTGAACGTCTTAAGAAACATGTAACTAAGGCATACTAGGTTATTAAGGTAGTATTTAACGCATGAGCCACTGTTTACAATCCCTATGATTATGTGTACGCATAGTTGTAGGAGGAGATAAGAGCTCATAGAATTGGAGAGATATGTATGCCACTCCATGAATTGTTAGGAATACACCCTTCATCAACGCAATTAATACACACACCAATTAACCGGTAAAAGATAGTTAGGGAGTAAGGAAGTCTAAGTAAACACATTTGTCTCCATATAAGTTTTCACAACCACAATAGTTTTAGTTATTTTATTTTATTTGCAATTGTAGTTTTTGGTTAGTTGACTAGCAACTAATTCCGCCCACTCTTCCAATACCCGAGATTTTACTTGCTTTCATAAAAATATAAAAATACAAAAATAATCTTCCTTCACCCTTAGACCTTTCAGAGTAGTTTTTCTATCCTAACGAACACTATTCCCTGTGAGAGAACGATCAATCCCCCGTACTTACCACTACACTATACTATACCGATCAGGTACACTGCCTGGTGGGATTGCAAGCTTCTCGAGATCCCTCGAGAGGTAAAACCTGTTTGCGTGGTCGCAATCCCGCGCATCAAGTTTTTGGCGCCGCTGCTGGGGAATAGTTATTGTTTAGGTAGAATTTTTATTTTATTAGGTCTACTCACTAGATTCCTTTCTAGTGAGATTTTTATTTTATTTTTCTAGGATTTCTATAGTCTATCTTTTTCTTTGTGCTTTTGTTTGTAAGAACTTGCCCATTAACTATTCCGTTGGCCATCATGGAAAACGCGAATCCGCCCCTCACACCCGATGAAGTAGCGTCATTGCGATACCGAGTCGAAAGTGAAATTAGGGAGCTTAAAGAGCTTAGTAGTTTGATTGATGCTCAATTAGATCATGCACTTAATGACTTTGCAGGCGCCATATACGCATGCATGGATTTAGAATATGATGACCCTAAGAATTCCAGAAGTTTTGAGATAAGAGAAGGCGAGAGAATAGGTGATGAATACTTTAATCTTTATCCCACTAAGGAACAGATTGCCTATTACCATAACATAATCGATAACCCTCGCTCTCCCTTCACTAAAGTTGATCCAAAGATAAAAAGAGGTGACCCTAGGAACGTTAAGATACCATGCATGATAGGGTATAGATACGTTGATCAAGCTTACATAAATTTTGAATCCCCAATCAACGTTATGTCTTCAAGTGTCTATAATGATATAGTGAACAAGAAGCTTACCCCTAGGAAGGACCCCAACTACCCCGGTGGAGTTTGTCATTTTGTCGGGAGGGTTAGAGATTTACATGTCTTAGTTGGGAACTTTACGTATGTCACCGACTTCATGATTGCTGAGGATCTAGCGAGTGTTATAGACTGTAGCTTGTACCATGTAGTATTGGGAAAACCTTTCATGGAGGAGTCTAAGCTCAGTTACGATGATCTAGAGGGGACAATTCAATTTTCTAATGAGACCAATAGGATTACATATAGGATGCCTAACAAGATGAAGGAATTTCATTTCGTGCCCTGACTAAGTAAAGATAACATTAGTGCGGTTGAGGATATGAATGAAGAAGATAAGAGAAAGGGCATGGATTATGTGTGGGAAAAACGAAGCCTCTACTACAAAAATTGCTTGACCCTCGGGCCTAAGTATAAGGTTGATAAAGAGGTTGCCAATAAGATTGTAGAGGCAATTAGGAAAAAGGTGATGAGCCTTTACAAAGGGTATTTGCAATCGGAGCCGGAATTTGAAGCATTTGTTAAGGATGACTTAGGAACCGTGACCAACGATGAAGTCACGTAGTGTACGGTGACTTTGAGTCTAGCTGCAAGACTCGTTAATAAAGAAAAGCGCTTCTTGGGAGGCAACCCATGCTTTGTGTGTTTTGTTTGTTTGTTTATTTGATTTTATTTGTTCCCGTATGTAAGTTATATTTCTTGTTATTCATTCATGCTTCAAACTAAATTGTGAAAATGCTTTATTTTGTTTTTAACTTCGTCTTAACTACATATAAAGGTATTTTGAAAAGCTAAGTGTAAGGGAAATCTAAATCGGTTTATAAAGAACGAATGAACATGAATCATAACAATGTAAATTAACATACATATTAGTAATTGTTTGAGTCAAATGCTTGTATCGAGTCATAATGAATTTTTGCAGGAATTCCAGGAAGTAAGCTCTAGTTTTTCCAGAATTTTTCCCGGAAACTGAACATGAGAATTCTGTCAGATCATTTCTGACGGCGTCAGGCATTACAACCTGAAGACGTCAGGTTATAATTTTCTGCAATTTTTGAAAGTTTTGTATTTCTTCAGGAAACATAAAAAGTTTTGTCAATTCTTAAACTTATAATCTCCAGGAATTTTGCAAAAATATTCATTCCACAAGCATTATATCCTATTATAGATTATACCGCCGATTTTATGCGAGGTTGGCATTTATCTTTTTCAGGTTAACAGGTTATTTTGGACAAGAAGATGATTTATATTTTGGAAGGGAAGCTTTGAGCGTTCATCTTTCTTGGAAGAAGATCTAACCATGTTACCTCACTATCCACATCAAACGAATCAGGGGAGTATTTGATTTCATTCTTTCATTTTATTTACTTTTACATCTTCTATTTGAACATTGGGGACAATGTTTGGTTTAAGTGTAAGGGGGTAAATGAAGGCACCATAGAGAATACAATTGCACTTGAGTTTTGTTTGTTTAATAGTAGATTTGTAATAAAACCAAGAGAAATATTTGTTAGGGCAATTTTAGCGCCAATTTAAAATTTTTTACAACATTTAGAAGTGAAACCTTGGTCTTAATGAGCGTCTCATGGATAGGAAATTGTATGACTAGCACAAAACCGTACCACTAAAAAATTTTCCACCCCAAGTATGTGAGGTTCACCCCTAGAATTGGTAGGAAAATCATCCATCTTTGGTGCTATGATGTGAGTACCGGTAGCACTTAGATTCTAGAACTTGTGTTAGGACCATCTCAAATCCACAAGTGAGACTACATTCGTGTAGTTAAGATCTACTACATGATAAGAGGCATTAGGATTAACCCATTGTTTTACACTCGTATTTTTGTTATAATTACGTTGGCTACATTGGTCAAGTAATTCTCCCACACCTTTTGCGTTGTACCCATTTTTGGTACACGATACCCCTAGCACACCCCTCCGAGCCTATCTTTTCGTTTCGACCTTTGAGCATCTTACTCAAAGTGAGAATTTGTTACACCCCACTTAAATGTACACCCAAATCGCCTTAGCCTACCTTGTATGTACTCACTTTTAGTGCATTATTGTGACAACATTTGTTAAACCCTTTGTTAATTATCTAGCCGATTACATGGTTGCTATGTCGATTCATATCCTTGTACATATTGTTTTGGGACAATTGGGACGATTGGGTAAAGTACTAGTGTAATGGAGTAATGGGGAAGAACAACATTATTACCCCCATATGTGCTAAATATTTTAAAAGTACTCCAAGTTTTTCGATTATCTTAATTCGAGTCATTAGAATAGTAATTGTAAAGTTATGTAAAAGTTCAAGTGTAAGGGGAGAACCAAGACCCTATGATGTATTATTTTGGATGGTAGGGCAAGAGTGTATGAAAAAAAATAAAAAAAAAATCGAAAAATCAAGAAAAATACAAAAAAAGATTAGAAAAAGAAAAGTAGAAAAAACATACGGACTACCATCCCGTTTCCTTTTATGTTTCTTTTAAGTTTCGTTATTTTGTTTTTAGCTTAAGATTGAGTCGAGTCTTGGCTTAGCAACGTTGTATAGTGCATGTATTTGATCATGATAATTAACTTGCCACCATTAAAATACCCTTTTTTCCAACCAAACCATGTTTATCATATCCCTACATCTTACGTTACAACCATTTGGAAAGCCCTCTTTGATAGTTTATCTTAGGTGCTTACGCTTAGTGGAGGAGTAATTGATCCTCTCCCAAGCCTATGGTAATCTATTTGCTATGACAGGTTGTGAGTGATATTTTCCGTTTTCATTTATGAGATATAATTCTATGACATTTGAGAGATGAGAGTATCCAAACACTATTTGTGAGGTGCCAGTGTATGATTTTCGTGCTTGTTATGATTAGGGTCGAATGACTATTTGTTGTAATTACTTTTATATTTGTGTTAAATGACCCCTAACTCATATTTTGATTGGAATAAAAGCTCATTTGCTTGAGCACAAGCAAATCTCAAGTGTAAGGGTATTTGATGAGACGAAAAGTGTACCCGTTTTAAGGGGTCATTTAAGCCCTAATTCGAGTAAATGTGATCAAATAATGCCCTAAATCGTTCCTTTTGTCATTTTAGGTACTTTTGAGAAAAATTCTGGAAAACATGCATATTTGGACGTTTTTAGAGCATAAAAGTGAATAAAACGACAAAGTCTCAAAAGAAGCGGATTTCCTACCTAACGGCGTCAGAGTCACAAGTGTGACGCCGTCAGCCAACGTTGACAAAGGAGTAAAATCAGATTACACTAGACGCCCTATGAAGAAAACAAGACATTTACACCTGACAACGTCAGGTGTTAAATGAAGTAGGCCGTCAGGTGTTAAGCTAAAGAATGACGGCCCAGAAGAATTTAAAGGGTGACGGCGTCAGAAGTAGATCTAGGCCATCCGAGAACCCTAGTGGCGGCGAGCTGACGGCGTAAGACCCTATAACCTGACGCCGTAAGAATGTTTTTTCTATATATATACTTTTCTATTTTTCCTTCATTAGTGGGGAACTTTTGGTACAACTTAGGGCAAAACCCTAAAGATGATTTTGCTGTAATTTTAAGGGTTTTCCACCCTTGAAACCTTCATGTTCAATTAAAGATAAGTCCTCACTTAAATTAATCAATATGTCTATGTGTTGGTTAATCATATCTTATGCTTGTATTTCAATTAATATGCTAGGCTAGGTTTTTCTTGTGTTTGCTTAGATCTAATGAAACCTAACTATTAATTATTGGTTGATTGGTGTGTTATTACTTGTCTTGGATCATTGTTCCATCGATGTTAGGATTAAGAAAACTGGCGATGCTCCTATATGGTAATATGCTTGAACGTCTTAAGAAACATGTAACCAAGGCATACTAGGTTATTAAGGTAGTATTTAACGCATGAGCCACTGTTTACAATCCCTATGATTATGTGTACGCATAGTTGTAGGAGGAGATAAGAGCTCATAGAATTGGAGAGATATGTATGCCAGTCCATGAATTGTTAGGAATACACCCTTCATCCACGCAATTAATACACACACCAATTAACCGGTAAAAGATAGTTAGGGAGTAAGGAAGTCTAAGTAAACACATTTGTCTCCATATAAGTTTTCACAACCACAATAGTTTTAGTTATTTTATTTTATTTGCAATTGTAGTTTTTGGGTTAGTTGACTAGCAACTAATTCCGCCTACTCTTCCAATACCCGAGATTTTACTTGCTTTCATAAAAATATAAAAATACAAAAATAATCTTCCTTCACCCTTAGACCTTTAAAAGTAGTTTTTCTATCCTAACGAACACTATTCCCTGTGAGAGAACGATCAATCCCCTATACTTACCACTACACTATACTACACCGATCAGGTACACTGCCTGGTGGGATTGCAAGCTTCTCGAGATCCCTCGATAGGTAAAACCTGTTTGCGTGGTCGCAATCCCGCGCATCAATGCTTGGTAGGGAGTTATGGGGGTGAGGAATGATAGAGTATAATGCAATAAATCATTACCCAATGGTGGTTAATGAACCATTACCCAATAACTTTTGAGGAATGCTTTTCTTACCCTTTCCCATTGCTTAGCATTCCTTTTGTCTTTCCCTTTCTCATTTTCTATTTTGAACCAAGCGCACCCTTAGTTTAGTAAACAAGCCATTAATATATCATAAATGGGAGACAAACATTTACTATCTCAGCCATTAATCTATCATAAATAGGGGACAAGCATTTACTATTCAAGGTTATCTTCATACTAACAAGGGTTTAAAATTTGTGTATTGCACGTATATAAGTATGCGTGGTTGAGATGAAGAAGCTAAAATCCTCATTTCCTGAATATTGAAAAAATGATAACTTTTGCCACAAAAAGACTTTGTTACCTTTTCGTTATATTAGCATGTTTGACTTGTTTTTGCATAACATCTTCTAATAGCGAAAAATGTGACAGAGGCATCACGTGGTCGTTTTTCATATACAATGGAATACCAAATTCGACTATCAATCTTCATTTGACATCTAACCATGTTGATATGGGATATCATACCATTACCGAACAATATGAGTACAGATTCGTGTACTGTCAACTTTGGTCGCCCGATGTTGTTTACATAGGATATTTTTCCTATGACCAACGATTTGCAATTTTTGATTTATTTAACAAAGAGATAGTAGATATCATCGGTGGCTCGGGTCGTGAAGACAAATACGTTTTTTGGTTACTAAAAGAAGATGGCTATTACTTATCAAAAGATGAAAAACGTGATGAATCAACATGGATGTTTAGAGGCCGCTGGCTGTAAAAAATGTGTTTGTTTTATTATTAATATAAAATATAAAATATTATGAGTATTTGTCTTGACGAGAATCTTATCTAATTATCATATATGCACGTATATGTTTCTTAATTCTTATGTGTGTTCAAGTCTCAACATAATAAAATATTTGAATCTTTATCTATATCTATACTACATTATAAAGCATTTGAGATATTTTTAAAATAGAAGACTTAGAACTAAGATTCAACACTTGCTTATAATGGCAAATTTTAATAAATATATCTATAATAGCATTGGTTGCAACATTTTAAAGCACTTTTTGTAGACATGTTTTAAAAAAATACAAAATAAATACAAAATATTTAATAAAAGAAAAAAAAAAACGCCAATAAAAACGGACCGGACCAAGGGGTTCAACCAGGAACCGGAGCCACCACCGGTTAGGCTAGCTCATAAAAGTCATCCAAAAACGATATTATTAAATCAATAGAGTTTCAAAATGTATACTAAATTACAATGTTCAAAAATTATCATTAAATCGCAAGAGTGCGTCGATAACCAACATATCACCTTTTAGAATTTTATATACATCTTTTAGATTTTTTTTTTTTATAAAACTTATCGTAAAAACTAAAACTTTGTTTTATAAAAATCGAACGATTTTTTCAAAGCAAATAATGCAAAGGTGCAATGTGATCAGTGCTAATTATATATTTTATATTTATTACATATATTTGTATAATAATAATATACTCTTTAAAGTAATCCACATAACTTCTTGAATATTTAGTTTTTCTTTACTTTTATGAATATTCTTTTACTTGTATCATCCATCTATGTGAGACAAATATAACAAACATTTTTCTAGAGCACTAAATTTTCTTTAGTATAACGTAAGTGATTTTTAAATTTCGCTATGGTGTTATTATTTAATGATAACTTGCGAATACGGGACATTGTCAACTACTTTAACATCATGCCTTTACAATATATCAGCTACCAACAACCAACTTAGTACTGACACAACATCACGTGGATATTCTACCGTTTTTATATGAAAAATATTGTTATTGCATTAAATAATTCAAAACTAAAATTGTCGTCATCCGTATGTCTATTGTATCGTAAAATATAGAACTTCTATAAATTTTCGCTGAATACTATTATTGCATGGTACCCGCCGCTACAACGCACGGATACCCTGCTAGTTACATATAAAACATGAATGACTTTTTCTCTTAATTTTAAGATGTATACTTTTTAAAGCTTAAGGCACAACACATTACAACACAAAAACATTCTCGTTCTTAGTTTTAAAAGAGCAGTTAATCCGGTCCAGATTTTTAAATAAATACAAATACTAAAGCAAAAGGTACAATTAAGTTTTGCATACATTCATAAATTAACTAGTAATTAAATACAATTAATGCAGTTATTAAAATAACTCTTACATAAAAAATACAAATTATCAAGCATATTGTACAAGCAACTTAAATATAATTCATGCATTAAATGTCACTAATACAAATAACAAACCATATTATTTAACTATTCAAAAAAAGAAAAAAAAAATAATAAACAATTAAAAAAACAATTTAAAAAATACAAGTAATAAAGCTAAAACTAAAATAAAAAATAAAAAAAAATGAAAATCCATATATTTTTATTCTACTGCACATATTTCTAATCCAACACCAATTTGTTTAAAATTACATGTATATAAAAATAAAAACTAAAATCGAACTGCGGTAAGATGGTTTAACCGATTTCTGATTTTTTTCGGATTTGATTTCTTAGTTATCATTTTTTGCGGTTTCAGATTGATTTGTCGATTTCACAGACTTTTTTAAACACTGGTATCCTTAAAACTTACCTTTATCTGAATCAAATAGATAGAACGATGAATAAAATATTGCTCATTAAAACATTTATAATTGTATAATGGAAAACCATTGTCATTAGTTAAAGAGTTGAAATACATCGCATGAAATTCTTGATATCCGTAATTTATTGTCAAAAAGAATATGATAAACTAAATACATTATTCATCTGAAATTTTTATTTCAAAATAACTGCTGCCGCAACGAACGAATACCCTGCTAGTGGTTCAAAATGAATGAAAGGAGTCATATAGTTGTCACCTCGAACTGGACTTGTGACTCGATCGTAACTAAGTATAAAAAAAATCGCTTTATTTTGGATACCCAAAAAGCGTTGCATACCAATGGACAAGATCTGACCGTTAGATCAAAAAGACAATTTAAGAATAAAAAACACAGAGTGACCACTTTTGCCAATTCAGCAAACTTCCCCACCAACCTCACCCCTACCTCTCACTTTCCACCATTTAATATCAAAATAAATCCACACTTTCTCTCTCTAAACAAAGATTTAAGAGCATTTGAGGACCAAACTTTTTTTACATATCAAGGGACTAATCACCACCATCCATCTTCCCTCCATCTTTATTTGATCTAATTGATGAGATTAATCCTAACAATTTAAAAACCCATTTTCATCCTCTTTTTCAAATATTAATATCTTTCAAACTGTTAATCATTAAGCGAAAAAAAATATACCATTACGACGAGCATTTAATTATCTTTCTATAGATATGCATTGTGATATACTTTCGACAAAAAAAAAATTCGTTTTTTTCACGTTTTTTTTTGTGGCCGAAAAAATCACATATGATATATCATATATGATATTACATATCATATATGATATGCTGATATATCATATATGATATGTAATATCATATGTGATATATCACATATAATATTTTTCGGCCACGAAAAAAATGGTGAAAAAACGAAAAAAAATTTTGTCAAAAGTATATTACAATGCATATCTATAGAAAGATAATTAAATGCTCATCGCGATGGTATAATTACTTTCGCTTAACGATTAACGGTTTAATAGATATTTAAATTATAAAAAATGGGTGAAATATTAAATGCTTTTAATCTCAACCATTGATTTCTTTTTAGATAGATGGTGGGGATGAGTCCCTTGGTATGTAAGAAAAGTTTGGTATTTAATATAACTCTACTCCTAAACAAAACCAAAACTACCATAAAAAATTAAAATAAAACCACTTTTAACCGTTAAAATCAAAAAAATAAACACAAAAATGGAAGAATCATCGAGTCCATAAGCAAATCCATAAAAACACAAAAATAAAAAATAAAAAAAATATAATAAAAAAAAACAGTTCAAAATGAACCTACTGAGTCTCGGGATGAAGGTGAAAGCTAAATATATGTAGCATATTTTTTCAAATTAACAGGTCTACGCAATGTACTTTTATATTTGTCAAAGATACGCAATATATTTTCAAATAATCTTCGATCTAACTAATATGATCGGTTACTAGCAGGTTAACAGGTTGCACTTGATTAAAAGTTACACCATTGGTTCCCAAATTGGACCAGATTCGCGCATTTGATCCGATTTTGGTAACGCTCAAAAAAAGGAAAAAAAAANCTCATTGCCCAGTCATTGCCATGTAATTCATTATTAGCCATGTCATCACATTCTGTCCATGTAAGCAATATTTATAAATTTTTTTGGATTAATAATTATATATTTTTAGATTAATAATCATTTAAGCTATTAAAATCGGATTAAATATTTAAAAATTGAAGGTGGATAGGATCGAACTTGGGTTGTTTTAGACATATGTTTTATATAGATCTTAACCACTACACCAACACCTCTTTTGGAAGATATCATGCGACACCAAATCTATAAACCTCTCCAACAATTTTTTTCTGCTACCACGTATATCGGTATATGTAATTAAAATTCTCACCCTCTCTAAAAAAACCCTAATACTCTCTAAAAAAAACCCTAATGCGTCTCAATTGTCAGCCTCTCTAGAAAAACCTAATGTCCTAAAAAATTCGAGGGCAGCAGAAACAGGTAATTATACATGTTCTTTGATTTCAATGATGTTTATTGTTAATATTGTTTACATTACACCAAAGGTAAAAACTTTAATGATGAAACTGTGTTATATTTTTATATATATTGTGTATGCATATGTTGGTTTCATTGCAGAATAGTTCAAAGCATGTTGCTGTAATGACCTTCCTAAAGCCACGAGCACGTCTCTTTAGAACTCATAATATTTTGTAGATTGATTTACCTGGTTTATAGTGTGAACAATTACAGGTGGTGAACTCATACTATTTATCGCTGTTATATATCTTCTGTTTGTTTGATGTTTATGTGTTTGTTTGCAGCCCAAAGAAGAGGCAACGTGCCCCATCCGCGTAGGTGTATAACTGTCCCTTTATATCAATTTACAAAATACAATAGTCATCTTCTAGGTAGATGATGAGACGAAAAAGTGTTACGCTTTTAGGGGGTCATTTAAGTCCTAATTCGTATAAATGTGATCAAATATTGCCCTAAATCGTTCCTTTTGTCATTTTAGGTACTTTTGAGAGGAATTCTGGAAAACATGCATATTTGGACGTTTTTGGAGCATAAAAGTGAAGAAAACGACAAAGTCTCAAAAGATGGTGAATTTACAACCTGACGGCGTCAGAGTCACAAGGTGACGCCGTCAGAAAGCCTTGACAAAAGAGTGAAAACCAATTATCAAATGACGGGCCAGAGAAAATTTTGGATTTAACACCTGACGCCGTCAGGTGTTAGGAAAAGTAGGCCGTCAGGAGTAAAGTTAAAGAGTGACGGCCCAGAAGGATTTATAAGGTGACGGCGTCAGAAGTGGATCTAGGCCATCCGAGAAACCTAATGGCGGCGAGCTGACGGCGTCAGCCCTTATAACCTGACGCCGTCAGAATGTAAAATCTATATATAGTTTTCTAATTTTCATTTATTATGTGTGGAACTTTGTGGAGAAGTTTTAGGGCAAAACCCTAAGACGAATTTTCTGTAACTTTTAGGGTTTCCAACCCTTGGAACCCTCATGCTTATTTAAAGATAAGTCTTCACTTTAATTTAATCATCATGTCTATGTATTGGTTAACTNAGCAACTAATTCCGCCCTATCCTCCAAAACCAGAGATTTTACTGCTTTCATAAAAATATAAAAATACAAAAAGAATCTTCCTCCACCCTTAGACCTAGATTAGAGTAGCCTTTAGCCTAACGAACACTATTCCCTGTGAGAGAACGATCAATCCCCCGGTACTTGCCACTTCACTATACTACATCGGTCAGGTACACTGCCTGGTGGGGATTGCAAGCTTCTCGAGATCCCTCGAGAGGTAAAATGTAGTGCGTGTTGCAATCCACGCGCATCAAAGAGCAACATTATTACCCCCATATGTGCTAAATATTTTAAAAGTACTCCAAGTTTTTCGATTATCTTAATTCGAGTCATTAGAATAGTGATTGTAAAGTTATGTAAAGATTCAAGTGTAAGGGAATGCAACTCCCCTATGATGTATTATTTTGGATGGCAGGGCAAGAGTGTATGAAAAAAAAAAAATCGAAAAACCAAGAAACATACAAAAAAATGTGAAAAAGAAGTGGAAAAACATACGGACTACCATCCCGTTTCCTTTTATGTTCTTTTTAGTTTTTGTTATTTCATTTTTAGACTAAGATTGAGTCGAGTCTTGACTTAAGCAACGATGTAGAGTGCATGTATTTGATCATGATAATTAGCTTGCCACCACTAAAATACCCTTTATTCCAACCAAACCGTGTTTATCATATCCCTACACCTTACGTTACAACCCTTTGGAAAGACCTCTTTGATAGGTTATCTTAGGAACTTACGCCTAGTGGAGGAGTAATTGATCCTTTCCCAAGCCTATGGTAATCTATTTGCTATGACAGGTAGTGAGTGTTATTTTCCGTTTCCATTTATGAGATATAAACTTTGTGACATTTGAGAGATGTGAGAATCCAAACACTATTTGTGAGGTGCTAGTGTATGATTTCCGTGCTTGTTATAATTAGGGTCGAATAACTATTTGTTGTAATTACTTTTATATTCGTGTTAAATGACCCCTAACTCATATTTTGATTGGAATAAAAGCTCATTTGCTTGAGGACAAGCAAATCTCAAGTGTAAGGGTATTTGATGAGACGAAAAGTGTTACGCTTTTAGGGGGTCTTTTAAGCCCTAATTCGTATAAATGTGATCAAATATTGCCCTAAATCGTTCCTTTTGTCATTTTAGGTACTTTTGAGAGGAATTCTGGAAAACATGCATATTTGGACGTTTTTGGAGCATAAAAGTGAAGAAAACGACAAAGTCTCAAAAGATGGTTAATTTACAACCTGACGGCGTCAGAGTCATAAGGTGACGCCGTCAGAAAGCCTTGACAAAAGAGTGGAAACCAATTATCAAATGACGGGCCAGAGAAAATTTTGGATTTAACACCTGACGCCGTCAGGTGTTAGGAAAAGTAGGCTGTCAGGAGTAAAGTTAAAGAGTGACGACCCATAAGGATTTATAAGGTGACGGCGTCAGAAGTGGATCTAGGCCATCCGAGAAACCTATTGGCGGCGAGCTGACGGCGTCAGCCCTTATAACCTGACGCCGTCAGAATGTAAAATCTATATATAGTTTTATAATTTTCATTCATTATATGTGGAACTTTGTGGAGAACTTTTAGGGCAAAACCCTAAGACGAATTTTCTATAACTTTTAGGGTTTCCAACCCTTGGAACCCTCATGCTTAATTAAAGATAAGTCTTCACTTTAATTTAATCATCATGTCTATGTGTTGGTTAACTATCTATCTTGCTTGTCTTTCAATTAACATGCGTAGCTAAATTCTCTAGTGCTTGCTTAGATCTAATGAAACCTAACTATTAATTATTGGCTAATTGGTGTGTGTTGTTGTTTGTTGGGATGATTGTTCCATCAATGTTAGGCTCAAGAAAACTGGCCAACCTCCTTTATGGTAACGTGCTTGAACGTCTTGGGAAACATGTAGCCAAGGCATACTAGGCTATTAAGGTAGTATTTAACGCATGAGCCACTGTTTACAATCCCTATGGTTGTGCCGTGCATGGCATAGGAGGAGATAAGAGCTCATAGAATTGGAGAGATATGTATGCCACTCCATGAGTTATTAGGAATACACCCTTCATCCACACAAGTGACATACATATCAATTAACCGGTAAAAGATCCATATGGAGTAATGAAATCTAAGTAAACACAATTTTCTCCATACTGTTTTCACAACCAAATAGTTTAGATAATTTATTTTCTTTTACAATAGTAGTAATTTTGGGGTAGTTGACTAGCAACTAATTCCGCCCACTCCTTATAAACCGAGATTTTACTTGCTTTCATAAAAACATATAAATACAAAAAAGAATCTTCCCTCCACCTTTAGGCCTATTAGAGTAGTTTTTCTATCCTAACGAACACTATCCCATGTGAGAGAACGATCAATCCCCCGTACTTACCAATATCCTATACTACTACGGTCAGGTACACTGCCTGGTGGGGTTGTAAGCCTCTTGAGATCCCTCGAGAGGTAAAACCTGTTGTAAGGTCACAAAACCACGCATCAGTAGATTTTCTTTGACTTGGTTTTACAATTTCTCACTACATATTTGTATTTACTAATGCTTTATGTGATGGATATGGTTATCTAAATTTCATTCCAACACAATGCATTGACAATCAAACTTTGTTATGTGATCCTTAATGCACAGCTAATGATTCCCTTTTATTATGCATGTGGTGTGATTGGGTGGTTGTTATCGATTTACAGATTATATTGCAGTATGTATACTACAAAGGAAACAAGATTTTGTAGCTTGATGGCACTACATAAGCGCGTGGATGAGCGAATATGGTATGACACCCTCATCGGGCGGGCTTAATTGTATTCTAATCCTCAGAGGTCACATTAGCAACATGACTTTATTCTATTCTGTCCGATTGATATAAGTTTATTATTAATAATTATTTGATGTCATGAGTTAAAGAGTTCTTTGCGAACAAATATCATCAATTTAATGGCCAACTACTCCTGGGTTCAAAAGTTTGTTTCAATCCATCTATACATAGACATATTGTAATTGTAATATCGTTGTTTTTCGCAACCTACGTACTCTATCCATTATTATTACAGAGAATCGGTTATATATACATTTAGGTTGACAAACTTTCATAAATGACCAATTTTTAACCATAATTTGAGTCAAATGTAGCAATTTCTATAGGAACTAGTCAACATTTGGGGGTTCTTTTTTGTCTCATTAGCAGTAATTTTCCATTGTAGGTACTGAATGCTGCATGGGATGCTGATATTGAATCAGGTTTAAGTGAGATCTCTTTAACAAGTTAACTACAAAAAGACCATGCGACAAGTATGAAGTCAGATCAGGTGTAACACATGACGACAAAATTATGCTAAAAACAAACACATCTAAAGAAAAGAAATTGTTGAGGTGGGTTAACAAAGGTAGATACATAGGAAAACTTTTGAAAGATAACATCATATAGCACACAAGTTTATTGTATTGTAAGTAAATGAATCACATGTAATCTACTTTCCTTTCTATTAAGATGAAAAGAGGCTCATCTTATTTGCAACAACTAACGAACCTACAACTACTGGTTTAAAAGACTCGGTCAGTAACAGTTTGGACCAAAAACTACTTGCTTATATAATATACTTTTCTAACATCTATTATTTTTCCTATGCAGTACACATATTTGGAAGCTTTTCCTGCATGTAAGTGAAATTAATTTTCTTTATTTTAATGGCGAGCCCGAGTTCAGGGGATACGTGAACTGTGAATCTGTGAATGAAACTTGCGACTTCAGGTACAACAAGCATGAGCATAGGCTGTTTAAATTCAATACCAAACACCCCATAATCTGCAATATGTACTTTTATATCTTTTTATTTATTTATTTATTATTATTCAATGGGAAAGGGGATTAGAAACCTCTACATTGCAGCTCATATAGTAAAGGTTTTGATCACAGTTTTCTTAATTCCTTGCAGATGGGAATGCTTAAAAGACTTGATGCCAGGCGATTGGACGGATGACATATATATTATGTCAAGGGTACTCAATTGTGTATTACTAAGGATCAGGAATTTGAGCTTTGGACACCCAAAGGGCATGTGAAGTTATGCCAAACTGTCACATCCATCAAGACTTAGAGTATCGAGATCGGGAGTCGATCCAAGGTGAAGGTCCCTCAACCTTTGAACCATTAAGGCTGACTAATTTCTATGTTTTAAATATGAAAGTTAATGTTTCAACTTTATAAGTAACATATATGACTATAGGAGGGAGTAGCTCAGCTGTGGTTCATTCTTTTAGACTAATTAAGAATTATACATCAATTAGTATTGTATATGTGACAGTAATATGTGTATTTAAGCTGCCATCTATTACGTATCTAAACTGGGTTGCATATATGTTTTATTATGATCTATGTCGAATCTGATGTTTGATATTGAGAAGTGTTAGTTTAAGATAACTATATATATTTGCTACATATCGTTCTACATGTAACTGGTAATACACCTTCTTTGGTATATGCTTGATGTTGTGCCATTGTAATCTAACTGCTCAAACGTGAACCAAATGCGTTGGTATTGTAACAATCAACAACGATTGCTATTCCAAACACCCTTTAACATTTAGGTAACCATCTTAGCTACTTATTGCGTATTTTAGAAGCATCATGCTTATCTGCTTGAAAAGCAAAAGTTTAACCCAAATTGCTTACTTGATTAGGTGTGAGCAGATAAGTACTTAAATAAGCAATTCCAAATTCATCAAATTTGCTTATATTGTAACAGAAAATAGTCAAATACGCTACATTATGTTTCAGTATCAAACTTTCTTTGAGTTGGACTTAGTTTTTAGTTTTTGGAATGCTGTTGAAACAGGTATTTGATTGATTTTAATAACTGGGAGGCATTCGTGAATGATGATCAGACATGCTAATTTCTTTTGGCTGAGAATACATCAAAAGGCCTAACTGAGGTATTTTTTTCCCTTTGCTTTCTTCTTTTGCTGAACTTCTAGAATTACTCTACAATGACACTTATATGGACTATTGTATACAGGTGACAAAACAAATTCAAGTTTTTAATGAGGTTTTGAAGCTGCACAATCTTCTCGAGTTTTGCAAGGTTTGTGATCGTTAAGACATGGTTCAAGCCGTGGTAATGCCCTTTAAGCTTATAATTTACAGTTACATCACACATAAAGGTCTACATTTTTAAATTTTAAGCCAAAGATTTATATCACTTTTGGATTAAAATCAATACGTATATTTTTTGCTACGATGGCTGTAATCAGTAACTATGTAACTTCAACTTCGAACTAAGCATCAGGCAGGTTGGTTAAAGGCTCAAAACGGATAAAATTATTGTGCAGGTCAATATGTGTCGGGTGGGGTTGGCTTGATACATCAATACTTTTTGTCCAACTTTTTGAATTTTTGTATATAGTTAGTGTATTATGGAAGATTTTGAAAATTATGCAAGTAAAATAATTAGTAGAGAAAATTAATGATCTAAATGGAATAAAATTTGTGGAAGTTGCATCAGGGTCAGAACACTCTATCCTTACCACAGGAAAGTGTTCTTCTTTAGATATTCCCCATCGTCCAAAGAATGCTTTATACTCCTAATCTGCATTCCAATGCGCTTTTTATTTCTCAACAGAGATCTTAGAAGAAACATACAACCCAGATATGAGCGGAGACCCCTCAACACCAGCACCAGCAATCGAGTCGCCGTTAGAGAAAAATGAAGGCGACATCCAAAGGCCAGCAACATCTGTCAGGAAACAGCTGTTCGGAAGTACAACAGAAGAAGCTGTTGTGTTCTACAAACTCTGTATTATATGTATGATATCATGTGTGGTAGTAACTTAACTGAAACCGTCAACATCTGACTATCATAGTAGGTAATAGCATTGGTCTAAATTGACTAATGATGTGTAATGGTATTAATTTTCAACTACTAATACCTTTATAAAATCCAGTATTAATTCCCAACTGTTACTTACAACATTATGATATAATGAACCGAAAAACCATCATAACAAACTGTAAAAGTACATCTCATGGCCGCCCATCGGGAAAACACATAGATTTTTTCTCTCATAGTTTAGGAAAAGTGAATTATATTGAATAAAGGTGGTGAATGACGGCGTTACCATTTCCAGAGCTATTGAGCTACTCAAACCATGGAAAACTTAGCAGTGCTCATATCAGATAGGTTTGGTTGATGATTGTCCAAGTGGTAATAATTTGGCCGACTGAATTGCACATGTTGCAAGCAAAGCAAATGACTCATCTGATGATTGTAATACAACCTCGTCAATTATTGCACATGATTTCATCAAGTGTGGTCTCTTGAGCGTTACCTCTGATTCTAACCCGGTGTAGATTAAACAAGGTATTGACGAGATAGTACTTGGTCTGATTGAGGAGCTCAAGAAGAGAGCTACACCTGTTAAAGGAGCTGTGATGATACCACAGGTAGTTAAGATTACCTTTTTGGTGTGATAACTTAAGCTCTTATAGCATGCTTAAATAATGTTAGAATATGTATTACTATATAATATGGAGCAAAGATTTTCACAAAGAGCACTTGATATAATGTTAGAACTTTAATGAGTTATTCTATTAAAGATACTAATTATATTCAGATTTTGTTTAATGTAGTCTTATTTTGTGTGCAATTGGGATTATGTAGCAATAAAATTTGTGTGCCGATCTTTGAATGCTGATAGAAATAGAATTATGTCCTCTTTTAAATTTCTCATATGCTTCACATATTATGCATGTTTGTCGTTTTGAGCTTCTTGCCAATGTACATGTCAAGTAGCTAATAATTTTTCTCATTTTTAATCTTTTCAGGTAAATATTAACGTCCGTCTTCATGATTTCAGCCAGATGCATGGTCTGGTGAACCTTCCCATCTAAGGGAAAAGGGCGTCATTTTTTTAACTTACAAAGGATTCATTTGCTGGGATCTCTTTGCTTATGGTGAGCTTTTCCTGAATGAACATGAAAAGGGGCACAAATAACTGCAAATTCTTTTTAAAGATCTTTGGAATCTTACTTGCAAAAGTTCGACCCAAGGATGTTACTATAAGAAAGTTAGTTTAAGCAAATTACCTTCTCCATAGCGGTTCATGCACCAGTACCCTCAAACCATGTATTTGCCCTTACTATTGCTCTTATTCTAGATATCAGATATTTAACCAAATAATAATGTTCTTTTTTAAGATTGTAACATTTTTGGACCGTATAGATATATACATTTAAGCTATGGTACCTGAAGTTAACGTAATTAATTTGTTTCATATATGTGAATGTAAAATAGGTTGAATCACAATGGGGAGCAGCTGCGTTTTACAGGGTTACCGAAACCCACAAGAAGCCCAAAATAAGAATTTACGTTGAAAGTTAAAAGATCAAACCTCAAAGGAACAACATTATGGCTGAGTTTGCACCGATTAAAAGAGGATATTTGTATATTGCATAATACAAAAAGGAACAACCGATGGCAGTAAAGCTCATGAAATTACTCGGCTGAGAAACGAGAGATCCAAGGGCAAGGTAAATTTGAAATCACGTATATGCTTAATTATATGACTGCAAACTGGGTGGGTCATGTGGATTGATTGACGGGTCAAACAGGCCAATATCAAAACATGTAAACTTTTTTTTACATGTTGACGATTGATGTAGAACATATTTTGTCCAATATTTTGAATTTTAAAAAATATTTAATCCTATAAACAGATAATATGGATCAGTTTTGGGGTGTTCTATCATCTTACTAAACTTTACATTGGGCTATTGAGTCTCGAGAAAAATAAGATTTTATCAGGTAACATACTGATTTCAGCAGTGGGTATGTTTGGGTGCTGAAATGGGTAGATTTTGGTAATGAAATGAGACTCAAATGTGTATGCTTGGGGCTGAAGTGGGGGCTAAAATGGATGTGGGATTGGGGAATGAAATGGAGGATCAGATGGGTGCGTATGGGTACTCAAATGGGGGCTGAAGTAGGTGTTGAAGTGGGCTGAAACGGGTATGTTTGGGTGGGTTTATACCATAGTTGTCAAAAGCGTGCGCTACGTGCGCTATAGCGCGCTATAAAGCGATAGCGGGCCCACATCGCTAGGCCCACGTGGCAATAGCCCACAATCATTTAAAGCGACGATTAGGGTTCATGAGTGATTAAATGGGTGGGTTTTGGTCAGAATCATGTTATAAACATGATACAAGGATCGAATCATACCCAGAAACACGTTTGGTTTGATTTTGGAAATTAGGGTTCATGTTACGATTTGGGATTTTTTGATTTTGAGTGTTTTAATCCAATTAAGTTAGTGGGATAGTGTTAGAATGCAGTGTGAATCTTATTACAACCCTAGAATCTAACCAGAAACACGTTTGGTTTGATTTTGGAATTAGGGTTCATGGTACGATTTGGGATTTTTTTGATTGTGAGTGTTTTCCAATTAAGTTAGTGGGATAGTGTTGAATGCAGTGTGAATCTTATTACTGTTACGATCCCACATCGCCCAAGTGGGATGGGCGGTGGTTTATAATGTCTGGTGTCCCCTCTCTTCAAGCTAGCTTTTAGAGTGAGTTCTACACTTAGCTTATAAACAATTGATATCGAACTCTTTCGTGAATTGTTCTTCTTTATATTCAATATCACCTGACTGTTCGTCATCTTTGGTATCAGAGCTAGCCTACCTGGTTTCAACACTCGGAGATGGTGGCCTATGGAGTGGTGGCTTGACCCAAAGAAGGGTGCCAACCGTGACCAACATAGCCGTGACCAACGAGCTCGGAGTGGTGGCCTATGGAGTGGTGGCTCGACCCAAAGAAGGGTGCGACCGTGACCAACATAGCGTGACCAACGAGGACGTTTGGTTCCTTTAAGGGTGGGGTATTGTTACGATCCCACATCGCCCAAGTATGGGATTGGGCGGTGGTTTATAATGTCTAGGTGGTCCCTCCTCCTTCAAGCTAGCTTTTTGAGTGAGTTCTACCTTAGCTTATAAACAATTGATATCGAACTCTTTCGTGAATTGTTCTTCCTTCTATATTCCAATTCACCTGACTGTTCGTATCAATTACAACCCTAGAATCTAACTAGAAACACAAAATGAATCAAAATCAAAGTTTATTGCAACCGTGCGCTTTTTTTTTCTATAGCCCGCGCTTTTTTTTGCGCTTTTCGCTATAGCGATTTTTTGGGTCTTTGCGCTTCGCAATCGCTATCGCTTTTGACAACTATGGTTTATACACATAAGCTTATACGCCCAAAAATAAGCTTAAACAAACACCCTCTTATTTTTCATAAGTCTTTTTTCCCTGGCATATGGAAATAAGCTCAACAGCTGAATGATAAGCCGGAAACATAGTCTTCAGAAATATAAGGTGAGACAAATAAGCTAATAAGCTTAACTGCTTAACAAACATCCCCTTAAATATATTCTCTTTAATCTTGAAACAAAAAAGGTTTGTTAGACTTAAAATCCAATTAGGGGACGTTGGCAGAGCCCCTTCAAGTTTGTTTTCACCAACCATGGATCGTGGGACAAGAATTATGGATTAAATATGTTAGATAAGAAGAAGAAAGTAAGAAATTTGACTGTATTCCCTTTTTAAAGGTTTATTTAATATTGATATTCTTAACTCTTAGGTGCCGTTTTTGATAAATAAATTATTAGAAGCCTTGATGGTTCCGTAGATTGTAAGAAGATACAGGAGACGAGATGATGAATAATCGCAGAATCTGTATTCTAAAACAATTAAAATGAAGTGTTTATAAATGTTTCTTAAAAGTTGCTTTTCATTCATATCATTTATTATTACGGTAGTTTTTGCTTATAAGATACATTTATTCCTTTCTCACTTGAAAATGTGCCTTTTCCATAGCTGCTTGAATCTTTACATATTGAATGCATAATAGATACTTTTATTGTAAGGAATAGTATTTTTGTTAGTTATCTACAAAAATAAGCTATCCAAACAGCCCTTGATAGCAACAGGTGAAGGTTAATTAGCTGCTTAGAAAAGCTTTCCAAGCAACACTAATATGCACGATTCAAGGTTAATAAACTGTTGCAATAATTTATCCAAACATCCTATAATAGGCACAATATAATGGTAATCAACTATTGCATTCAGCTATCCAACAGCCCTTACTTAACCGATAAAATATCAATAGTAATTTAGTATGCACAAGATTTAAACAAAGTTATTGTATCTTTTGGTAGAATAGTACCACACTTATTTGTTAGGCTCTTGCTTTTGTTCTTAAGTCTTAATATTTCTAAAATTACAAGTCATGCCTGCCCATCGGGCGGGCTTCGAAAACTAGTATATATATATAGTATGTATACTATATAGTTCTTGATATTATATTATGTAGTATAAATAGGGCGAAAGCTTTTATTTCAGAACCCTGTTAAGTGCGGAACTCTGGACTCTAATTTTGCATTAGAAAACATGCATGTCATATAAAACTGTATGCTTTCCTTACATAGCGACATAATACACATGAGAAACATACATGTTTTATGATAAACCGATGCATGTAATTTCGAGTGCATAATTGAGTTCTCGCAGTTCCCGCCTTGAACAGGCTTACTAAAATAACCTTTTGCCTTGATCTATTGCCAGGTTAACAGATTTTTATATGAGACATGTAGTGTTGATGCAATGTATGTATATAGTAAGGGTGTAGTAGAAAACTGATACATGTTTTACTATGGACATGGCATGTGTTTCTAATGCAATTGATTCTCGCAGTTCCGCACGTTAACAGGTTTGAAATAAAGTACACAGGTATATAGGTATACTATATATAGTAATGATAGTAGATATATAGTATATATTAATTAATATTCTATATATGATAGTAGCGTAGTAGGAGTATACTATTATAGGGCTAGCACACAGATATATATATATATATATATTAAAAAAAAAGATTTTATCTAGATTTTAAGAAAAAAAATTAAGTTTTTTAAAATATATTTTAACGGGCGTTATCAAAATAGAATCAAATGCGCGAATTTGGTCCAGTTTGGGGACCAACGGTGTAACTTTTAATCTTGGGAAACCTGTTAACATGGTAATAACCGGTCATATTAGCTAGATCAAAGATTATTTGAAAATACGTTGCGTATCTTTGACAATTTACAAAGTACATTGCGTAGACCTGTTTATTTGAAAAAATATGTTGCGTGTATTTAGCTTTCACCCAAAATATAAATCAAGAGTAAGGCAATGAATTAGAGGTTAACAAAACTGTTGTGCCAAAAACAAGCTTCTAAACAATTATAACAAAAACCCGAAAAATGAAATAAATAATCAGACCATCTCTTCACCATTCCAACTTGACTTCATTTTAGGGCCTAGAGGTCCTTCTTCTCCAAATAGCTCAGCTGGGATCTCTTAATGATCTCATTAAACTACATTCAAAAGGGTCTTATTTTTCCATTACCAAAAAACCAAGATTTCAACATGAACACTTTTTTACAAGACCTAAAAGACACTCTCCATAACACTTACTCATTTTCACCAACTAGCCACCCGTTTAACCATAATAAAAAAAATAAGGGATTTGGTAGAAGAATAGCAATGTACTTTCCCAAATGTACCGATTTAGTACGTGAACTTTTTTTAAGTTGTAGAAATGTAACGAACTCTCATAAGTGTTCCAATTTGGTACGTGATGATGACGTGTCATACCTGAAAGTTTGACACGTGGCACCATTTATAACGTGACATGTCATTATCACATACCAAATTAGAACACTTATGAAAGTTCATTACATTTCTACAGCTTAATAAAGGTTCACTTACTAGATCAGTACATTTAGAAAAGTACATTATTATAAAAAAAAAAACAAAACCCTCCTTGGTATTTATGAGCCATGAAAACAGACCTGGTGCTAGGTTTATTCATGCAAAGGTGAATGTAACTATAGATGATGTGCTTAAACCTAAGGATGTTCCTGTGATTGTGTAATCATTTTTTGACCATGACAAAGCTATAGATTATGATGGTCATGAAGTGTCCTTGTTGTCGGTACAAGTGACTGAGTTAAAAGATGCTGTTTTTATTGGTTGTTCGATTAATCATATGGTTGTTGATGGATCTTCGTTAAAGAAATGCCAAAACGAAGACCCATCAACAACCATATGATTAACCGAACAACCAATAAAAACACCGTCTTTTGACTCGGTCACTTGTACCGACAAGTCGACTACAAGGACATTTCATGACCATCATAATCTATAGCTTTGTCATGGTCAAAAAATGATTGCACAAACACAGGAACATCCTTAGGTTTAAGCACATCATCTATAGTTACATTCACCTTTGCATGAATAAACCTAGCACCAGGGCTGTTTTCATCAATGTTTTGAAAACCGAGTTTGTGATCGACCCGGCCGAGTAACCGGGTCACCGGGTCAACCCGGTTTTATGCACATGTCCAAACATCCATTTTCTACTGTCCAAAGATACAAGTAACATGTCCAACCATTCATTTGCTGTAAAAATGAAACATGAAAACCAATTTTATAAACAACCATTATGCTAAATTGGTATATCTTATTCTAAGTTAAATCTAAACTTTATACAGTAGTTCAACATATCAACGATAGCTTCACAAATCAACAACAATAATATGTCAAAATTACCAACATAAAATGTTAAATGCGATGAACATCAAAAAAGATTACCAACATATACAAATCAGTAGCAATACTAAATGCAAGGAACATCAGAAAAGATTAAAAGATTACCAACATAAAAAAATAATATGTCAAAATTACCTCCATGGCTTAGATTGTGGTTACTGAGTGTTGTTGTATGGTATTTTTTTTCTTGGTTTTGATTGTTTGATTTACTGAAATTTTGTCATAGGTGATCTATGTTATTTTCATGGTGGCTGCACAATAAAGATAGTTTGAAAAAGAGTGAAAAGTGGTATACTAGGGTAAAAAAGTGGTGACAGCACCCTAAATGTACTCTGTTTATTTTTATGAATATTTAAAAATAGGTAAAAAAACAAACCCAGTCGGAATTTTTGACCCGGGTCGACCCGGGTTTCTAAAAACCCGGCGGGTCACATCGGGTTTCACATAGTTACAAAACCGGTTAGTTTTGACCCGTTTTTTGGGCCGGAACCGGTTCAACCGGTTGACCCGGCCGGGTCGAACCGGGTTTCAAAACCTTGGTTTTCATGGCTCATAAATACTAAGGAGGGTTTTGTTTTTTTACTGTGGTTAAACGGGTGGCTAATGGGTGAAAATGAGTAAGTGTTATGGAGAGCGAGTCTTTTAGGTCTTGTAAAAAAGTGTTCATGTTGAAATCTTGGTTTTTTGGTGGAAAAAGAAGACCTTTTGAATGTAGTTTACTGAGATCATTAAGAGATCCCAGCTGAGCTATTTGGAGAAAAAGGACCTCTAGGCCCTAAAATGAAGTCAAGTTGGAATGGCGAAGAGATGGTCTGATTATTTATTTCATTTTTCGGGTTTTTGTTATAATTGTTTAGAAGCTTGTTTTTGGCACAGTAGTTTTGTTAACCTCTAATTCATTATTGTCTTACTCGATCATGATTTTTTATCTTTTATATATAGTAATCTCCAAGACCAAAGGTTTAAATTTGGTTTCTTTCATGTACATACTAAATTGTGATATATCTTTTGTATAAATGAATCTGATTAGATAATTTCCCACCCTTTTCAGTAGACAATGCTAAACAGCCCCTTGATCACAAGGGTTAGTGACGATCGATACTTTTTCCATGATCACAAGTCTGGCATTTGCGAGAGGTTGTTCGAGTTTTCTAGAGTATGTCTAGATGCAAGGTTTTACAAGTGAGAGTAGTGGTTTGGTGAAGACATCATGAGGTTGAGTGTGGGAAGTGGTAAAGAGGCCAGTATATATGGGTTTGTTTTATACCCTATATTTCCAAGTGCTGCGTTACCTTGCTATATCCCAGTATGTTTTAATATCCGGACTAGAATTCATGCATCTATGTAGCATTACGCCAAGAATAGTAGGATGCATGCAAGCATAAATTTGCAAACTTCTATAAGAGATTGGAACGTACCACATATTGTATCGGTTTGTTAAAGCAACTAAGCAAGTCCTTAAGAATGTTGTGTTGTCGGTTTGTTGTGGTTGTGGTAATTTCGTGTTTTGGTTTTGGCTCTCCATTTTAAAAAGATACTCGACATACAGCATGGAATAAGGGAATTCATAGTCAAGAAACATTACATTTAGTTGTGTATTTATATTCGACTTAAGTGAGTCATGAACAAGGTTAGGATGGTCATGAAGGAGAAGTGGAACCCTATTTAAGGATGTCATTTAGGTACAAGATCAGTAGATCACACGTCTGGCATTTTAATTTGTGGGAGGTTGTTGAATCATTCTCTTTGTATGCAAACGTTATATCGCTTGTGACTGAGAATGGACTTGCGATACTCTGTGGACTATAATACATATGAAGATAAATACTATGGGCTTAAAGTGTTGGCTGGAACTGGGCCCATGGCCTGATCATAAGGTTGGATTGTTGGATTGTCTTTCGTTTTAGAGAAAAAGGATTATTTACGAATCTTGTGTTCGGTATCTCTTGTGTTTTCACTCATTTGTCATCTTTCATATCTCTCATTTAGCCTCACCAAATGGAAATTGATCACCATTACACCATAGCACATGTTTTTGGTGAACATTGAACACTAGTATTAGCCATGAGGAGACTTTTAAGTGCATAATAACTTGTCAAAATCCTTCTTCAACAATACCAAATTTAAGTTATCTCAAGTCACAAAGAAAGTGTTTTTACGTTCTATTTAGCCTCACCAAATGGAATAAAAGCCAAACACAATGTTCAGAAATGCATTTTAAGCTAAGATGACTGCATTAGAGATATTTACAAGTCTACAACTTATTTCGACAAAGCAATAAACCACCTGAACTAATTGATTTTCGCTCCCGCCAGTTCTCAAATAAATTTTGCTCATTGTTTTGAATCTCAACGTACTTTTGCATGTCAAATGCTGATCTTGGACGACTTTTCTCTTCATTGGTTTGGGTCGTAAAACGAGAAATATCACCAATCTCCCATTTAAGCCATGAAAGACCTGTATCACCGATCTCAAGTGGAAACACTTCTCTAATAATCTTGGACCCGTCCACATCTTCTTGATCCTCTAGTTTACTACTCTGTAGCTATTAGTAATAGCAAAGTACAGAGATGAGACCAAGAAAACTAGACTTGTATGTAATATAATGTGTAAACCGCTATACGTTAACGAATCATTATGTACCTCATAGATATCGTCCTTGACCAGAGAAAAATCCAATGGCAAATCATGGAAACAAATTTCAGAAAAACTTGAACCTCTTGTGGTGTTAACAAAATTGTGCGCAGGTGATGGAATGACATCCGGTTCCGGTATTTGCTTCATCCGAACTGGGTACACAAATCATTAGTAAAAAGAAGACGGGTCTTTTCATGGTGACATTAATGTATATAGTCGTCACTTGTCAGGTCATTAATATTCACGAGAAAAGAATGAAAAGGTTTAAATGAATATCAACAGATTCAAAGATATACTGAGGTGTTGTAATGTATTATACATTTATATACAAGCAAAAAAATTGGTTTGTAAACAACAATGAATGTTTTCTACTTCAGTTATGTCAAAGTAAACCATATATAATCTTTTTACCAACTTTTTTACAACAACATCGGAATCCATTAGTTTATTGTATAGTGACTGGAATAGAAACTAACCATATGATTAATAACCGCCACGACGTCACTAAAGTTAGAAGTTTAAAATCTGGTGGAGACAAAGGCAAGATGATGGCGGCAGGTGGTGGTGAGGAGTTTGCTTTTGTGTTTAAGAGGTGGATTTGATGGTGAAATATGGTATTTGGTTTTGTACATTGAATCACATGAAAATGCAGAGGAGTTATGAAGGGTTCCAAAACTGAATTATAGGCATTTTTACTGTAAATGTGCTCATAATAATCTACTCCCTGAAATTTCGCACCTATGCGAATTCAAAATTGTTTATTTTTAAACTTCCATTTTTTAGCGTTTTAAAAGAGAAACTCTTATGAAAACTATGCTCTGTATGATATAGTTTTTTGTGAGTTATTATTGGTCAATAGTAAACCAAACACAAAGCAGATTTTATGGATCCAAACTGTAACCAAAATGTTCAGCATGTGAGCTTGTCGACATAGAGCTGACAAGATAGGCACAAACAGCGTGCCCAAAAAGATTACAATCATCAAAAATATTGTTCCCAATATATAAACTTAGCATAACTGCTTTGGATATGGCCAGACACCAATGAAAGTTTTGGATACGACCTTAAACCTACAGACGAGGGCTGGGTGTTTAAGAATGCTTACTTGACACAGCACACTATTCCGAGACGTTTGAGATTATCTATTCAAATTGCTTATATTAGCTGTTTCAAAACAGCTTGAAAAACTTTATTCCCAAAAACACCCCCTTTTATACTACATATGAAAAGCAAGGGGAAACTCATTCACCATACCTCAAAGCAATGCTCTCGTAAAACATGCTTGTTTTCTACAAAATGTTTTATACAAAAGAAGATAGAGATTACGTTCAAATCAATGGAACTACAAAACCATTTTTTTTTTAAACTTAACAATGAAAACTACAAAACACAAAACATGCATTTCTTAACAATGGAAACTACAAAATCATTTTTTTGTTTCCTTACAACTCTTTTCTTTAAAATAGAAAAGAGTGTTGTCACAGGAACGTGTTTTATACGTTTTGTGAAAAAATTGATACCCTCCCTTTTTTTTACAAAACTAAAAATATGAACTTAAAAAATTTGCCTCCAACTAAAGGCACTCTCAATGTCTCAAAATGCATTATAAGATTCATATAGCAGAAGAGGTTCACTTCACAATATAACACCAAAAAAGACACTTGGTTCAACTACATTTTGATTCCTACTCAACAATCAAAACCCTAACACAAGGGAGATCCGGTAGAACCAAAATACATTATTATTCACCCTACCCAGCCCTTTACTTATTTCCGAATTGAAAACAACTTCTTGACCTACAGTTTGATGGAAGAACACACCCAAGCTGGATAGCAAGACTCCCCATCTCTTTCACAAAATTTACGCCACAGATGCCATGTGAACAACCACACGAGAACTGCATTAACAGCCATCACATACATTCATTAACTTACCAAGAAACCTTTAAAATATATATAATATACACTCACTTATAATGTGGCTAACAAGATGATAGAAAGTATACCTGTAACCCCACTCGTTATCATACCACGAAACCAGCTTCACAAAGTTGTTGTTCAAAGCGATTCCAGCCTTAGCATCGAATATGCTGGACCTGTAACATCACATATATAGCAAACAAGTCTTTAGTTTCCACTAGTTAAATTTCATTATTCTTTATACTTGATAAGCAGTGGTCCATTTAACACACAAGTAGCTAAGAGGATATATCCATGACTTCACAAAATAGCACAATCACACATGGACACAAAATTTGACCATATGCCCCATTTGTCAAGCACAAGCTTATATAATAGAATCTTGGAAGAGAAGATAAAAAGTACCATTTCTTTTGTTTAAAATAAAAATATTACCTGCTGTCACCCACGAAGTCTGTGGAAACCAAGTCCTCATCTGTGTAGCCCAAAATACCCTTTAGCTTTCCTTCGGATTCCTCCCTAAAACGCACAAGAAATTAGATCAAGATACCCAGCGTGCATCAAGAAAAAACACAATGAAACATGCTGTGCATAATGCTTACTTGATAGCAGCCTTGATTTCATCATAGGTAGCAGATTTCTCCAACCTCACGGTAAGATCAACAACAGACACATCCACAGTGGGGACTCGGAAAGACATTCCGGTCAATTTCCCGTTCAATTGAGGGAGCACTTTTCCTACAGCCTGTTGATGTTGATGATTGAACAACGAAGTTGTAATGAGTTATGCATTGTTAAAATTTTCGACAAAGTAACCTTTAAAGTTGTGAATTCAGAAGTACCTTGGCGGCACCAGTGTTGCTAGGAATGATGTTGAATGAAGCAGCTATTCCACCTCTCCAGTCCTTTGCTGATGGTCCATCAACAGTCTTTTGTGTAGCTGAATCATACATCAACAACAATAAACCATCAACAAAACTGCAATATTTATTAAAGAAAAAACCAACGCCACAGATCAGGATAATTAAAGCTAGACTTACCAGTGATTGAGTGCACGGTGGTCATGAGACCCTCAACAATACCGAACCTGTCATTGATGACCTTTGCGAGAGGCGCAAGGCAGTTGGTGGTGCAACTGGCGTTTGAGACGATGTGAAGGTCTGACTTGTATTCCTTCTCGTTCACACCCACAACAAACATGGGAGCATCCTTGCTAGGTGCGGAGATGATGACCTTCTTAGCACCACCCTGAACATACAAGAAAAACACATTAAAAAAACTAATACAGAGTATGATGCAAAACAAAAAATAAGATGAGCTTCATATTAGTAAAACCGGGACAACTATCCACATATAACCATAATGTCACTTTCACCAAAACAAAATCGATTATGTTTTCAACACATTTAAATGTTACACGGAGCTATAGAAATCCTACACTCTTTTTAATTAACGGTAAGTAATCAGCCATTTTAAATAAGATTATAAAGACATGATAATTTTTCATCTCATAGTACCATATTGACAGAAAAGCTCTGGTGGATTCCACAACGTACTCAGCTCCGGTGGAAGCCCATGGGATCTCTGTTGAAAACGTGTCACAGGTTTGGTTTGAAGCAAGTTTGTTTCTATCAAATGTTTGGTGTTAACCATGTTGTGATTATATGAAACTGTGTTTGGATGTGAGTTTGTAATTGAGATGAGAACAATATAACAGTAAAATAAAAGAAGGACTTGTTATATTCATTGAAACGATTCTAGACCTATATATACTTGGTGAATCGACACAACCATACAAGGTTAAACATTGTGTCGTTTCACTATATAACCGTTTTAACTAACAACCATAATAACTGTTTTCTAATAACTAACTTTCTATAGGCTTGTTTGGGTTAAACGGATTTGACCCAAACATTACATATTGCCTATTTGACCCATTATGACCCATACTAAATAAAACATAACTAAACTTATGTAATTGTCTTAACAAGCATTTAAAAGCATTATTTACATGATGACATTCTCCCTCCTAATGCTTGAATGCTTGCTTCCATGTCCTTCTTGGTTCCATCTTCATGTGATGATGACAAAATCATCACTGCTGCTAGTACTTTCTTCTTTCCTTCACTTGTTGGTTCATAGTTGCTTCTGTTTTTAACTTCTTCCATGATCACATCATCTTTCACAGTCTTGCTCCTTTTTCTTGGAGTTTCATCCAGCATGTCTTGTATCTCAACATCTAAATTTGCATCAACCTGTGGTCCATCAATGTCTGCAGTACCTCTGCCATTCCTTGCCACATCTTCTGGTTTTCCTTGCACCCTTTTTGCCTCTTCATACTACACTTTAACCATGCCAATGTATTCCTTATACACTTCTTTGATTGCCTCTTGATTTTCATATGCTAATCCTAGCAAACTTGCAACTTGGCTCCATTTGTTACTGAATGTCACTTCCATGTACCCACACAGTGCATCTACAAACTTATAAAGACCCAACAAATCTATTCTAATTACTCCTACAACTGGTGGTAATTCTCCTAGCAGTTCTTGTTTCAAATATACCATATAGAACCATTCAATCATCTCCATAAATTTGCTTCTCAATACTTCCCAGTTTCCATAAACTAACTTGTCTATTTTTATCAAATCTAAAAAAGCAATGAATCTTTGGAAAGTATTTACCTTCATGAAGTATAGGGTTCCATTCATACTTAAGTACTCACTATCCACATAATCCTGTTCAACACCCTTGTCCATCTTCAGTTCTTCCATTCCTTTGATCAAAGAACACTCTTCATCAAGATCCAAAGATCTAAAATAGCCATCTAAGAATCTGTTGTGGCTATTTTTGATGCTTTCCTCATCTTCTTCTTCTATGGTGCTTCCTTGTAGATCTGCTTGTTCCTCCATGCCATCAAACATGTACTTGACTTTGCATATGTTGCCTTCATAACTTACCATGTACCCTTGCTCTTCCAATTGATCTAAACTGAGTATGTTTAGAGTAATTTCAGGGGTGTAAAGCACATTTGATACGACCATTGTTCCCTCATTTTTTTCCACATATACTTCCCCTATTCCATAGGAGATTAAGAACTTCCTTTCCCTTTTCTTCTGTGCCTTCCACTTTGAACCTCTGTATCATTCTTTTGAACAAGTGTTTCATGGGACTCATGTGTCTTTTATAGACACTGCTAACATACCATATGTTGTCCCAATTTCCTGTGTCTGAGCCCTCAACCATGAAATCTGTGGCAACATGCACACATTCAGGTTCATATTTGAAGTTTCCATACTCTTCAGGCTTCTTTGTTGTTGTGGAAATCATAGCACTTGGTTCCTTTCTTTCTGTAATGACTTCTCTTTCTTTGTTTGTGCATTGCCAATACACATGCCCTCTTTCTTTGCAAACATAGCAACGTGCACACCTCATTTTCTTTGACAAACCATTGGTTTCACCCAATTGCTTGTAATTGCTACCCAATGGTGGTCTTGTGGTTTTCAGAGAGTTATAAGAGACAACTTCTTCTACTTTCTTTTTGAGTAACTGCTTTCCCTCAGGGGAAATGTATTTTTTATGTTTTGGCCACTGTGGGGTGTTTGGAATTGTATGTTGTTGTAAGTAGTGTTTGTCTAGGGTGTGTTTGGTATTTCTTTGAACTTGCTTCCCCCATGGATCAGAACGTGGGCTCTGATACCACTGTTGAAAACGTGTCATAGGTTTGGTTTGAAGCAAGTTTGTTTCTATCAAATGTTTGGTGTTAACCATGTTGTGATTATATGAAACTGTGTTTGGATGTGAGTTTGTAATTGATATGAGAACAATATGACAGTAAAATAAAAGTAGGACTTGTTATATTCATTGAAACGATTCTAGACCTATATATACTTGGTGAATCGACACAACCATACAAGGTTAAACATTTTGTCGTTTCACTATATAAACATTTTAACTAACAACCATAATAACTGTTTTCTAATAACTAAGTTTCTATAGGCTTGTTTGGGTTAAACGAATTTGACCCAAACATTACATATTGCCTATTTGACCCATTATGACCCATACTAAATAAAACATAACTAAACTTATGTAATTGTCTTAACAAGCATTTAAAAGCATTATGTACAGGATCACAATCTCTTCCGGGTTCCTTCAACAAATTTTAAAACAAAATTATCAAACATAATTATCAATTAAACAAAATTGTGTTATTTTCCCAATCATGTAATTCTTTTACTAATCATCAAGAGATACTTTCATAACTTTGTCGAAGTTTAGAAGCTCATACGCGTGTTTTTAACTCATATTTCAATAAAAATGTAGCAAAGAGCAATTATTGAATATTTCAGTAACTAGTTATACAAAATACAATAACATATAAAAGGTGTTGTACCTTGAACCGAAAACAGCAATAGGTTTCTCACCGAACAATAGTGTTTTGTAATCCTTGACTTTTAGCTCATGGTGCTTCCAGTGACCATGAACACTGTCATACTTAAACATATATGTCTGCAAAAATATATAATCATCTAAATCAGTTTCAAAACTTTTTCATACCGATTTAGTATTCTACGATCATTAAGCCTGTATTTTTCATACTGATTATACTGGCCATTTTGTATAAAACGTTATCGACATCAATAAGTAACTTTTGTATGCAACCCCCCTTTTATTTAATTAACTTAGGGTGGTTGTTTCTGTAACCAATGAATAACAATAATATTACTATCACGGCCCAAAAGCCGAAAGCAGTAGACTACTAATATCCTTGAGGTTTAACTAGAAATTATGGTGGAAGGATATAACTTCAAGTTAACAAATGTCTCATCTTCTAGAGATGCGGGATGGCTTGTTATAATCAGACTAGACGAGTATCTGTGCATAGCAACAGGATTTTATAGCGGCATATAGTTGTAGTGATAAAAAATGTTTATAGGCTATAAGCGAAAAATAATAAAAGTTTAAGAATTTGAGGATTAAACACGATTTAAACTGAATGAAAATAATATAGGTTATGGGTTATAAACGAAAATAATAATAAAAGATCGTAAAATATAAATAACATTTTTAGGCGATATTTGTATTAACAACCCCCTAGGGGCCGGCCTCACTAAGGAGGGGAGGATTCTAGATCCTAGCTTCCCTTCCTATATTTTACAATTGAGTCTTTATAATTAACGTTTAACAATCGCTAGTAAAATACCATTAAGTAACTAGTTAGTCAACGACCATTAGGGCTTATCGTGAAATGATAATTAATATAATACTTTAATATATTAATTACATTAATTGTTTCTACGTATTAACGTGTGTGACCCCATAGGCTCACGTAATTTCTGGACATACATTTATTTGCGATATGAACATATCCCAACAGAAAGACCAACATAATCCCCATGATCCTCAATCAAACGATTCACGACGTGAAGTATAGCATCACCACTTCCTGAAACCCCAAGACCGATTGTAGATCATCTAAATAACCATCCAAAGAGTGAACAATCATAACAACACTAACCATGGAAACCAGATGCCTCCAAACAATGCCCACAACTATAGGAGGAATACCATCTCGCGGCTTAACCAGCAGTGTGAGAGGAACAATATCAATATACTCACCCAGCATCTTGGGGCATTTCCCATAAAGAAAGAGATTCACCACTTGGGTGATAGAGAAGAATAATTCATCAGAAATAGCAACAACAGTTGCAACACCACTTAAGCAATCCATATGGTGTTGGGTACGCAACTCATCCCATCCACAAGACGTGTCACGAGGAAAAATCTTAATCCTATCTAGAACCACATCTAGAGATGCAATGAGGTGATGATTATCAATAGGCATATGTCGCAAGGCGGGAGTAGGCTTGAATGGGTGCTTAGACTTTAATTTCTCAAGAGTAACATCATTATAAGGGACAACACCATAAGAAGAAAGAACTATGTCTGCCACAGTATAATGGCCATTACAAATCTTCCTCTTATATTGCTTGATATTCCGCTCACATAAATCAAGGTCTTCCTCATCAACATCTGACAAAGGAGGGGGAATTCGCCTAAAATCTCCCTCATAAGCTGAAAACTACCACCCGGTACACTCCATTATCGAATTGCATTACCAATACTCCCTTCCTGATATTGACGCTTAATAGCAGACATGTAATCAAGATTACTCCTCAGGCAAAAGGTTTTAAGGAGACAAAGAGGCAAAACTAACAAACTAACGAAGCAAGAGATGTCATCAGACGTGCAAATCACCTTATCAAAAACTCTTTTCAAGACCTGAGAGAACCCCAAATGACACTTGGGAAGGATGGATTTGACAGTACGCAACCCTTTATGAAAACAAACTATCAAGGAGAGCCAAAGTAAAACCACCATGTTGGTCTTGCACCAAATCGTCAACATGAACAAGCTGCTCTAAAGAAGATGGAACTTGTGGTTTAATAAGGTCATAGAGCACAAACCTAACAACACCATCACCACAATAAAAGGGTGGCACAAAATCAGAACCATTACCATGTCGACACTTAGAACGAAGAGTGATGTTGTTGTTGTTGTTGTTGTTGTTGTTGTTGTTGTTGTTGTTGTTGTTGTTGTTGTTGTTGTTCTTTTAGAAACTCAAAGGATTTACAAGAAATTAGTGGGAAGCCGATATACTATCTACGCCCTCACTCCTCTAGCTATAGCAAAGCTAATCCTACTAAATATATGAAGAGCAGCACGTACCATGATGTCTTGAGTCACAGAAAACTATTATATTATTATCATTATTATTATAATAATATATATTATTATATTATATTATATTATATTATATTATATTAATAAATTATAAAATAATTTATTATGATTTCTTTTCAATTATTATACTATACTATATTATATTATATTATATTATATTATATTATATTATATTATATTATATTATATTATATTATATTATATTATTTTATATTATATTATATTATATTATATTATATTATATTATATTATATTATATTATATTATATTATATTATATTATATTATATTATATTATATTATATTATATTATATTATATTATATTATATTATATTATATTATATTATATTATATTATATTATATTATATTATATTATATTATATTATATTATATTATATTATATTATATTATATTATATTATATTATATTATATTATATTATATTATATTATATTATATTATATTATATTATATTATATTATATTATATTATTATAAATAGTGACTTTATTAGGAATTGATAGGATTTAGAAGAAATAATTTGAGAAGCCGAGACATTATTATTATTATTGTAGGATCAAAAGCAATGTTGCAAAAATCGTGAATCGGTACTGAGGCGGTCCGGGGCCGATTAGCGATTTTTTACCGATTAATCGGCTGATTTTTTTGACTCGTCCAATTTCTGTGGAATTCTCTACAAGGTCCTGGGCCGATTACCGATTAATCGCCGATAAATCGGTCGATTCGGCCGATTTTTGCAACACTGATCAAAAGTATAGATGATTTATGTGGTTCGGGAGGTCTTGGTTGATCAAAGAATATGAAAGGATTCATCTTTTAGTGAGAGAAAGTAGAGAGAGGGTGGATAAGAAAGGATAACTTTTATTGATAAGAACAAAACAATACAATAACCTAATGCTTAACCACACCCCTCATGGAGAGTCATGAGAGGTATTTATAGGCTCATCACACTACATGTTTGCCTAATGTACATAAGTAGTCCCTATGACACAACTTACTACATATCAAGTCTAATTCACATATGTGACGTTATCTTTATAAAAGAGCGAGGCTAACAATCTCCCTCCAAGATATCGTCACATGTGAATGGTTACAATGAGACCTATAAATACATAAACAAAGTAAATTACAACAATAGTAAACTATGTTGACGTTGTTGAAGCGCAGAGTCTCTGTAGTCTAGATACTGAGGCAGACTTGAAGTTCTTCTCTTCCGACGATCTCGGCTTTTGATCTTTGGCACTGACGGCACTGATTTGTGTAGCTCTGAACTTCAACTGTAATGATCTAGTTAGGTTATTACTCCCTCCTAACTAGTGAGCCTTTTCATTCCATTTATCTTCTGCTCCCTCCTGAACTAACAACCTTCTTCTATCACGCAGCGGATAAAGTAGACTCTAAACTATAGCACAATGGTTGTCGTTCGGGGAGTATCATAACAACATAACTCACATAGATTTGCATTCAAGTTGGTAATAAGCCCCGATGTACACATTCTTTGTACCTTAGCGGTTCTTGATTAAGCACAATTCCTTCGATCAACCAAATTACTGAAGACGAAACACTACTTCTTTTGGCATGTTCTTCTCCCTCCTGATGGTTGCGAGTTATCGGAATCATCATAGTGTTGTATACATGCCATAAATTACCTTGTACTGATGCAATATTAGCGCCGTTTAAGCATAATTCTGTGAAAATATGTCGAAAAAATATACTCTCAATACTTCTCTCAAATCAACCTTTAAACGAACCTCCTTTTAATTCACCAGCAACTAGTAATGACCACATATGGAGACAACCCGATATGACTGGCTTGAAAACGAAGTAAACATCCCATCTTGTGACTTAATGCTTGTACGAGAGATGTGACTTAATACCTATACTGAGCATTACAACGTTACTCCTTTAAGTATGAGGTGCACGAAATATTCGCTTCTTGAACAATCCACAACTTCGTGTGACACAGAGTTCTACAACGTAACTCCTTTAAGTGATAGCTATATTGTGAGTACTACAACGTGACTCCTTACATCAGTTGTAACTAGATTGTCAAGACTGCATTTCTATATGCACTGACAAGATATCTTCAACAGTCGTGCATCCAACCACCCCTTGACTTTGAGATAAATAAGTACACTTTTTTGAAATGCCACTTCAAAATCAAATCAATAATACCATACAAAAACCCCGTAATCATTTTGTTAAACAAAACAATTCTAGCCGTGAAATATGTATCCCCGTGAAAATGTATAATCCAAAATACCACTCGTTATACCAAAATGCTTATCCAAAAATAATATTTGTTTAGCATTTTTGTATTATTCTTTGCAGCCATCATTGATCCACTTCATAAACGAAGTGAAATTCTCTGTTCACAAGCCCAAAAGTCACACAAATTATACTTTTACAAGCCCACTAAAAAGGATAACTCAATCCAAAAGAAATGAAGTACCCCAATCAATTCTATAACACAAACCATTGATATAAATCAGTGTACCCTACTTGTGATAACCCTAAAGTGCACACAGATAAATATCCGCCCCCATCACACTTACACGCTCCACTCTTCCAAACATCATATTTGAACAAATATTATCAAAGAAAATCTCCATCAAATCTTCAAACTGATCCCTTCTTCATCATAACAACATATTCATATCTTATCTCCCAAATAAAACTAATAATCTCAACATCACAATCAATTGCTACAAATCAGAACCCAGAAGTTATGAACCGTAGACCCTTCTAATATCTTGATTCTCATTCCAAAGAATAAATGAAGAAACTACCGTGTTAGCTACAAGATCAACTCTGGTCTCGGGTAGGTTTGATGTACATGTTATGTTTATTAAGATCGAAACAAAGGAGGACATAAACATTATTGTCTTTGTACTTTCTTGAAGTTTTCGTATAGTAACAAGAGATGTTAATCTTCTTGACAGATCTGTGATAATATAGGTTCAACGAAAAAAATCTTTAAACGGTTGAAAACAACGTTGGACTATTCTGAGATCGATTTGCTTTATCGTGTGATGTTTTTGTTATACTACAAGACTTATAGATGAGAGTCTTGATGTTGGATATGGATTTGTGATGTGATGGGATTAGGATAGATGTTGTTTTTGGATCTTGGCTAGGCTGTGGTCATAGTTGCGTGTCTTCGATTTCTTTTCTTCTTCGTTTCTTGATTGTGGACCAATGATGGTTAACTGAGGTTCAAGATTTTTGGTATTTGTTTTATGGTCTCTTCTTCATCTTGATCTTTCTTTTGTTTTCACCTTTCTTGACCAATGAAGAGTGATAGATCTGAGGTCTAATTTTCTTACTCGAAAAGCACTAAAAGTTTCCTTACTCGATGAGTCCAAGGTTTTCCTTACTCGGAGAGATGAAACATATTTCCTTACTCGCTGGTTTTGAAAAAATTTGCTCATAGTTTCTTTACTCGAAGGAGAATAAAAGGAAAAAACCCATACTCGATGGTTTTTGTCAAACACTTCTTACTTTGAGATGAGTAGACATTCCTAACTCGGAAGTATATAGTATTACTCGGAAACATTCATGCTTACTTGAAGATCTTCATGCTTACTCGAAGATCTTCAAGCAAACCCAGAAAAACCCAGAAAACGAGACCCATAAAAATGATATTTTTACCAATAAACCCACCAGATCTGATATGTTTGACCATAAAAAAAATTCACATGTTATGATAGAAAAGATGTTATAGTTGTAACCAGATCCATACCAGATACGTATTGATAATTATTATTATTATTACTATTTTTTGCTCAGATCTGAAAAATGGTACGGACAGCTTTAAAAGTGGTACAAACACACAATAAATCAACAAAATTTAATAACCTGGCTCCTTATCAATACGGATGATAGCAAAACTAGAAAACTTGTTGGTTAAAACGGGTCATTCGAGTCAAACAATTCACATGATTACTAATCAAACTGATCTGATTTACCATACAAAAAACAAAATGGCTCTAGGTAGCAAAACTCCTTGTAATCTCAAGAAAGCTCAGGAAGAACAGAATACTTTGTATAATGGAAATGTTTTGTTTACTAAGCATGATCCTCCTATTGTTCGTGATTATGTGGAAACGATGGAACTGGTCGAAGAGAGCATCACTAAAATGAAACAAAAGAACCCTGATTTGAAACCAATTGATTACAACAAACTAAACAAACTTTCTGGAATTACTTTTGTTCCACAAAAACAAGCATATGAGCTTTCCAAAAACCTTTCAAAAAGCCAAGGAATTTCAAAATATGTTTCTAAACCCGCAGTTGTTTCCAAATCTCTTTCAAAAATGGAACAGATGTCTTCAAGCAACATTTTTAACACAAGTGCTGCAAGAGGATATCTTGATGATCTCAAAACCAGAATTAGGCATCTTCAAACGACTTTAGAATCTAAAACGAAACTAAATGAGATTAGTTGGAATTCCACGGTTCATTTACAGCTAAAAAAAGATTCTTGCAAATGACTTTGCTCCACAAATCAACGCTATTAATGCTAGAGTAATTCATTTTGAACAAGCGTTTTTAAAAGAAACAGCTGACTTTGTTGAGGACCACAAATCCATGATAAAGAAGGCAAATGAATCTTTTGAGCAGATAAATGTTTGGGAAAAGTTAAATGATTCTCTCTTAGAAGCAGTTCTGTCTACTGATATCATGTCTCTCATTTTACAAATATCTTCTATTGAAGACGATGAATGACTCCGAGCTGAGACCTCCGCAATTGTTTCAAAATATGAAAATGCTCTTATTAAACTTGAAAAAGAAAACGTGTCATATTTTAAACAACTTGATCGGAAAAACGAAGAATGCAAGTATGACAAATTGTCGTATGAGCGTGCCTTCAAAAACGTGAAAGTGCAAAATGATCTTTTGAGGTCTCAGCTAGAAAGTCAAAATGGAAAGGGAGTGGATAGTAAGTTTGCAAAACCATCGACTTCGGACAAAGAAAATACTTCAAAACCGGTTGTTAAACCAAAAATGTCGATTTCTCAATATGTTCCAAAAGTTAATGTGAAAAATGATTTGACAAAACTAGTCACTCCAACACCCTTGCCCAAGAATACTGAAAATGAAAAGATTGTTGATAAAGGAAAAGCGGTTGTCAAAACATCAAAAGTTATAGCACCTNCAAAAAGCCCAGGAATTTCAAAACATGTTTCTAAACCCGCAGTTGTTTCCAAATCTCTTTCAAAAATGGAACAGATGTCTTCAAGCAACATTTTTAACACAAGTGCTGCAAGAGGATATCTTGATGATCTCAAAACCAGAATTAGTCAACTTCAAACGACTTTAGAATCTAAAACGAAACTAAATGAGATTAGTTGGAATTCCACGGTTCATTTACAGCTAAAAAAGATTCTTGCAAATGACTTTGCTCCACAAATCAACGCTATTAATGCTAGAGTAATTCATTTTGAACAAGCGTTTTTGAAAGAAACAGCTGACTTTGTTGAGGACCACAAATCCATGATAAAGAAGGCAAATGAATCTTTTGAGCAGATAAATGTTTGGGAAAAGTTAAATGATTCTCTCTTAGAAGCAGTTCTGTCTACTGATATCATGTCTCTCATTTTACAAATATCTTCTATTGAAGACGATGAAAGACTCCGAGCTGAGACCTCCGCAATTGTTTCAAAATATGAAAATGTTCTTATTAAACTTGAAAAAGAAAACGTGTCATATTTTAAACAACTTGATCGGAAAAACGAAGAATGCAAGTATGAAAAATTGTCGTATGAGCGTGCCTTCAAAAACGTGAAAGTGCAAAATGATCTTTTGAGGTCTCAGCTAGAAAGTCAAAATGGAAAGGGAGAGGATAGTAAGTTTGCAAAACCATCGACTTCGGACAAAGAAAATACTTCAAAACCGGTTGTTAAACCAAAAATGTCGATTTCTCAATATGTTCCAAAAGTTAATGTGAAAAATGATTTGACAAAACTAGTCACTCCAACACCCTTGCCCAAGAATACTGAAAATGAAAAGATTGTTGATAAAGGAAAAGCGGTTGTCAAAACATCAAAAGTTATAGCACCTGGTCTTTTTAGGATTAGTCCCACTATTGTGTCTGCCTCCATATCTAGGAAAAATGACAAGTGCATAAAGGATAATTCTAAAGAGTCTAGGGATGCTAAAAATGACAACAATATAAATCCTAATGCGTGTGCCTTACCTTCTACAGGATTAGCAAGCATCTCTAGGAGCAGCAGACTAAAGCCTAGGAGCAATACAAGGAACAATAGAGTCTCACCTGTCTCTAAGAGTAGTAGCATGAATAACGTTGAAGAAGTAGAAGAACACCCTAAGAATTTATCGCTTTGTAATAAGAGACATATTTCATCTGAATGTAATGTCAAATGTACTGTTTCTAATGCATGTAATGACTCTGTTGTTTAATATGCAAGAAATGTTTAATTAATGTTGTTCATGATGATTGTGTTTCTATAAATGTGAGTGTTATGCCTGCACAGAAGAACGTTCCAAAAAGACCTAGTGCAAAATCTAGATATATTGGTAGACTAATTAGGAACACCACTAATAGTCGAACGCCTAGGAATTATCTTAAGTATTGTGCTTGGAAACCAACGGATAGAGAATTCATACTACAGGATGGCAAATTGAAAGTTGTTCAATCTGAACAAGTAGAAACCTTCTATGAGTGTGATTCGGATTTTATCCCTAACCTCATGGAACCAAATTCAAAATGGTTTCCAAATACAAACTCTTCTGTTCTTGGCAGGTTATCGAAATATGTCTTTGGATCGTCAACTCGGGTTGCTCCAAGCACATGACCGGGAACTTAAAGCTGCTAATCAATTTCGTCTGGAAATTTATGGGAATTGTATGCTTTGGAAATGATCATGTAGCAGCTATTCTGGGTTATGGAGATCTTCAGTTTGGGAATTATTTAATCACTCGAGTTTACTACGTCGAAGGGTTGGGACACAATTTGTTTTCAGTTGGGCAGTTTTGTGATGCAGATTTAGAGGTTGCCTTTTGGAGAAATAAGGTTTTTGTTAGAAATTTGGTTGGAGATGATCTCTTAACTGGAAATCGCGGCACTAACCTATATGCTATCGACATCAATCAAATGGCCTCTACATCACCAATTTGTCTTATGACAAGAGCATCTGACACAAAGTCTTGGATGTGGCATAGAAGATTATCCCATCTCAATTTCGACACCATCAACAAATTAGCCAAAGACAACATCGTCAACGGACTCCCTAAGTTCAAATACATCAAGGAACACCTATTTCCATCATGCGAACAAGGAAAAAGCAAACGAGCATCATATAAACCCAAAACCGTACCCAGTTCGGAAGCAAGGTTACATTTGTTGCACATGGACTTATGTGGCCCAATGAGAGTTGAAAGCATCAATGGAAAGAGGTATATTCTTGTTATTGTCGATGATTATTCAAGATATACTTGGGTAAAGTTTTTGAGATCAAAAGACGAAGCACC